>JAMYHY010000060.1:0-149737 GCA_024586305.1 Debaryomyces sp. S3305
TTATACTGTGTAAAACCTGAAAAAGATAAAAATGAATACTGAAATGAGTTCTCCTTTAGAGAAATTACTACAAGAGTTTGAGACAAGTCGGATGACCCTTGAGCTAATAAAGTAATTAATTAAACTATTCATTACTGATTTGAGTATTAAACTTTAGTTTTACTGAGAATATTTA
This sequence comes from Debaryomyces sp. S3305, assembly GCA_024586305.1. Lineage (NCBI taxonomy): Eukaryota > Fungi > Ascomycota > Pichiomycetes > Serinales > Debaryomycetaceae > Debaryomyces > Debaryomyces sp. S3305. The sequence continues at coordinate 176 of JAMYHY010000060.1, forward strand.
TTACTAAGAACGGTAAAGAGCCTAATTAAGTAATCCCAATATTCTACTATATAAGGAGGTCAATTTGAAAGTTATCTAGATTGAACTTAGGAAGTAAGTAATATATATTTGATATTATTGATTATATTGTGTAAAACTATTATATTGTGTATAAAAATTGAAAAACATAAAAATGAATACTGAAATGAATTCCCTTTTAGAGAAATTATTGAAAGTAATTTCGCCAACATTACTTTCTTCATAGTAATTAACTATCATTTATTATAGTCTAGATTTCTGCTACATTATAATCAATTAATTAAAGATAATTTCAATTACTATCAGCTCAGTTAATTACCATGACATTCATTCAAGTTAATGTCATGCAACTAACCTAGGATAAAAGTCCCATCAATTCAGTTGAAGTAATACATTATTACTTAACCCCCTATATAAATTGTATATAATTATCCAGCAAATTAATCTCCTTATTTAGTAGAATATTAGGATTACATAAACAGGTCTTAACAATAGAACTGTCCATAAATAGAAGTATTCTGAGAAGTGAATTCTTTTCAATATTCGAACATTTTCTTTCGCAACCAATTTGCATTCTCCTCAAATTAATGCACAATAAACATTCTAATGTTTTAATAGAATATTTCAACACACATTACTTAGATCTAAGTGATAGTCAAAGTCCAGCATTCTGGTCTGTACGATAGGAGCCCAGATTTTGTAGTTATCATTACGACGAAGCTTATCCAGCTCAGTAACATCAAAATCAAAAAAAAAAAAGAAGTGGCTCATAACCTGTTGGGGAATTTAAATTCTCAAAAGCATACATTGTCATTGTCAGTCTGGTATTAGTTAATCAGTCTATCAGTATCAATTAATATTTGCTTAGTCTCTATATAAATTCTGTGTCTTTGGAGGCTTAACAACATCTTTATATAGTGCAATAATTCCTACAAGAATGGGATTACTTTTCCGATCTTTCATCTTTAGAAGCCAATGGTAAGTAAGATTAAGAGACTTTTGATCAAAGCCTTTCATCCAAGAAAACAATTTCACAATGATAGCAAGCAAATCATAAGGCATCTTTAACAATGAAGAGTGAAACGGCATTCCACCATTGTATAAATAATTTTTGCAACCGCTTTTCATGATTTCTCAATTAATTCTGACTTTTCATAAAATTGAATAAAGTGCAATTCAAATAGCCACCAAACGTATGTGCTATATTTCTTTCCTTAAATAATAAACAGTTAACTTATTAATATTCTTATGTTTTATATTTCTTATATATTTTTAATAATATATTATTTATTTTATTTGGATCTTTATGTTCTTTATTTTTAACACTATTATATGCTAGTGCTGAAAAACGTAAAGGTGGTAAAGGTACTAGAATATTATTCTATCAAGAATATTTTTATATATATTCATTTTTTATATATTTTCACACTTTTTACGTTTGATATTTATCTATACAAATTATAATACTGTACTTTAAAAACAGATTTATGTCTGCTCTTGTCTAGCAGTACCTTATACATAAAATTTACTATTTGCTCAATAAATTTAACTCATTATATATTTATATAACTTACTCATAAACTATGTTTACTAAAAATGAATGCTGTTTTAGAGGTTTTAATTTTATTTAAAATTGGTGCTTTAAATAGACAATGCGATATAGGCGATTCGGTCAATAGACAAATCTCCACCAACATGTATTTGTCTCTAGCTATACTACTAATTTTGATAGAACTTTTTTTTGCGCTATTGTCAGTAAACAAATGTGCCAAATCCATACAAATATGGAGATGGTAATGTTATAAGCAATTTGTCCAAGATATTCCCACGCTATGTTAATAGGAATAACTAACAAAAAATAACACGCATGATGAATTTTGTCTCAACGTCAGGTACATAGGATATATATAATCCTTAATTTTGTCTACTAGAAGCTGGATTGTTCTAGGCCAATATTATATAAACTCGTCGAGAAATCCATCAACTCGAAAAATCATATAAGTAAAAGAAAATATTAGACTACTTGCCATAAATACCTTTATCTATTGAAGTTAAAACCAATCACCTGTGTATTTCCAAATTTGTCATCATCTACTTGATTCGCATCAATACAATAATACTCATTTTACATTTCATACATTTTTAAGATATCAATGATAAACCGAAATTTATTTTCTAATATACAAAAGATAGATAAACCAAATAAACTAAATAATACATAAGAAAACTAAAGCAAATAGTCATACAACTTAGTTAGCAGCTGAAGAGTACTTAGTAACAGCTCTGGTACCTTCAGAAACAGCATGCTTAGCTAATTCACCAGGTAAGATTAATCTAACAGCAGTTTGAATCTCTCTAGCAGAAATAGTAGATTTCTTGTTGTAAGCAGCTAACTTAGATGCTTCACCAGCAATCCTTTCGAAAATATCGTTAACAAAAGAGTTCATGATAGACATGGCCTTTTGCGAGATACCGGTATCAGGGTGGGTTTGTTTTAAGACCTTATAGATGTAAGAAGAGTAAGTTTCCTTTCTGGTCTTAGATCTCTTCTTGGTTCCAGAAGCAGCAGTCTTCTTAGCAGCTGGTTTCTTTTCGGCTGGGGCTTTTGAGGCAGGTTTCTTTTCAGCTTTTGGGGCCATTGTAAATAATATATAATAAGTTGATAGATAAGAAGGAGAAGGAAAAAAAGAAAACAGACAGAGCTGTTAAAAACTACCCACAGGGAATACAATCGCCTTATATAGAAATTGAATTTACCTCACCTATGTTTGTTTTGTTTATTTTGCGCGGTTATTATAAACGCGTTGGTGATGTGTGAAATGTAAACTATAATTTACGCAGTAGTTCTGAAATTTACGCGCGAATGGAGCAATACTGAAAATTTCTCATTTGCCTGTAAAAAATAGCATCTTCTATCAGCACAGTATCAAGTGGCTGTTAAGTAAACAAACAGAGTTTTGTTAAAGATATATAAATTTACACAATCCATCTTTCAATAAATAATTGGTAATTTTCTTGTTAATTAATTAATTAATTAATAATAATAATAATAATAATAATAATAATAATAATAATAGATACAATGTCTGGTGGTAAAGGTAAAGCCGGTTCTTCTGAAAAAGCTTCAACTTCAAGATCTGCTAAGGCTGGGTTAACTTTCCCAGTCGGTAGAGTCCATAGGTTATTAAGAAAAGGTAACTACGCTCAAAGAGTTGGGTCTGGTGCTCCAGTTTACTTAACTTCTGTTTTGGAATATTTAGCAGCTGAAATTTTAGAATTGGCTGGTAACGCTGCTAGAGATAACAAGAAATCTAGAATTATCCCAAGACACTTACAATTGGCCATCAGAAATGATGAAGAATTGAATAAGTTATTAGGTCATGTTACAATTGCACAAGGTGGTGTTTTACCAAATATTCATCAAAACTTATTACCAAAAAAATCAGCAAAAGGTAAAGCTTCTCAAGAATTATAAGTGAATTAGATTTCATAATGATGGGTTATATTTCTGTGTATTATATAAGTTTATTAATGTATATTATCTAGATGTGGAGTTACATTTCAATTTCATAGTCTTAATTAAGAGAAGGATGAAAATCACGTGCAATTACTATATAAAATGATAACGTCAAAAATTATATTCTTAGTTATTCTGTTATAACTTAACTTATTAAGATGGCGGTTCAATTAAAGAGTAGTCGTAGTAAGTTTAAAATAACTGCAACTGCAGGTGCAGTTATAGTCGGTAGTTATATTCTTTTGAAGACATTTCCACATCTAACAGATTCAATTTATAATTACTTAACTGGTAGTAGGGAAGTCGAAGAGGATAATGAACCTATAGAATTGGAGGAGGGAGCCGAAAATAAACAATCGAAAGTTGAGACAACGGTGGGAGAGTCAAGTAAGGAAAAGGAATCTCAAGTTGAAATATCTAAATGGTCTGATAATAGCTTGAAAAGTTGGTTGAAAAATGTAAGTATTTTATTCAAATATTATTATGGTATATTAAAATGGAAAATTTACTAACCATTCAAGAAAGAAATTAATGCTCCACCGAATGCTTCTCATACTAGTCTTGTTTCCCTTGTTAAGTCAATTAAGGAAACTAATTAGTGCAGCTTAAAACTTTGATACAGATTATGAGAGTTTTACTAAGTGATGTATCAGTATTTATCTATTTATTTTAATCTATTGGAAATCTATTTATTTCTATTTTCAGTCCAAACTTGTAAGCCTTTCTCGAATACACCACGAGTCAAACCTTTTGTTTCATCAATATGAACAAATTCACAATTTATTGAAGTTACGTCTCTATTTCTCAGTTCATCATCGAATAATATGAAACCTCCCTTTCCTAAATCATCATGCATCCCTAACAGCTTAGCCGCCTTAGTTATATGCTTAATTTTAGACCCTTGGCCCCATTGTAAAGAATGAAAGTATTTAATCATTGGTATATCATTTATGTGAAATAGCGATAAAAGCTCCTGAGCTACTCGTGGGGTGGCTGTCCTACTTGCACCAATAATTGTAACATCTTGAGATTTTAACTCCATTAGTATGTTTTCAACGTCCTTATATAATTTTAACTGCATACCGTATCTATCAATAACTTCTCTTTTTGAGACCGGTTTGAGTGGCATAGATATATGTGTATCACACCAGCATGGCCATAACGTATAGTCTAAATCAAAAACGACTGCAGTTGGATACTTGTAACTCATCTACTGTCTTATCGTAGTTTTGATTGAAATCTGATAAATTCGTGATTGCCACTCTTTTTATCAGTAATATTTTCCCCCCATCACACGCATTTCTAATCTTATCCCTTATTTGCAAAGAGGCAAACATAATCTTTTTTTAAATCTGGTTAGCCACTTAAGAAATGGATTCAGAAAACAAGTTAGTAACAGTTAAGGTTAGTTACAATCAATTATGCAGTTCACTGGAAGCTTGTCTTGAAAAATTGATTACTGTTGAAAAGGAATCATTTATTCGGATTGATGATAAGGAAAAATTGGTTGCTTTTTTGAGGTCTGATTTCAAGCTTGGGGATTTGAAGGATGTAAGGATATTAAGAAAGTCAAAGAAGCATAAAGACTACATACCATTGGAATCTGATAGTGATTTCAAATCGTTATCTAGAAGTTTGAAGGTTAAGAATCACATCAAACTTCTTATCAATGATTCAACGCCTGCAAGTAAATCTTGTCCACCTAACTATTTAAGTGGTGATTCTGAGAAGAAGAAGACAATTGACTTCGCAAGTTTAGGAAAAGCTTTAGTAGAAGCTTCATTTACAGTGTTGTCTGATTTTAGGGGTGAAGAGTTACAAGCACATACACAATCACAGAGACAATCAACCCAACCACAGGCACAGACACAATCATCTCAAGCACAGGACGAGACAAAATCTAAAGATGCAACGAATAATGATTACGTGCATGAACTTGTTGCCTGTGATTCTTGTAATCCGACTAATTTTGTTCCCATTAAAGGTGTGAGATTCAAATGCTTAATCTGTCCGGATTATGACTTATGTCAAACATGTGAATCAAAACAGCATGTCGAAGAAAAAAATAATGGCGATCATTTATATACCCACCCAATGATTAAGATTACCAAACCTCTTTTGGATAAAAGAATAAATTGTCCAAGGGCCTTTTCTAATAGGAATGATATCATATATGATATTCCTTTGAATGGTTGTTCATTGGCTAATAAAGACAAAATTGAATCCATCTTACGTGAAGGTAGCATTGATGATTTCTTTAGGAATATAGACAAGATTATTGAAGAGTCTGATAGATACAAAATCTTGTCTTCATTGCTTAAAACTGAACATTCTCAAGATGAAGACGAAGATACTAAATTTGCTATGTTGCAGAGTCTTATTGAATCGTCAAATGTTGAAGCGGATACTCAAGGGGATATTCAAGCAGATGTTCAATCAGATATTTCTACAAGCGATAAAACGAAAGAAACTTCAGATGATCAAGAATCAGATTCTACAGATGAGATAGATATGAGAAACTTAGACGTTAATCATGAATCTGAACTGTTAAGTGAATCCAACAAGGTTCAGATTTACACGAAGAGATTTTCTCAAGACGCTAGAGTCATTTCGTTAGTGTTATACAATAATTCATCCACTCCTATTTCGGGAGGCGACTTAAAGTTTGAATTTTATGACAGTAATGCAAGCGAAGTAATTTTAGTTAAAAATGTTAGAGCTATTTTATCAGGCGAAAAAAGAACTTATAATTTAGGTATTTTAACTGAAAAATTCAATAGCTTATTAGAAAGAAGATTGAAAATTTCAACAACAGATGATACAATTATTATGGATGGCATCTATAGTCCAGGGGAGACAACTTCTTTAAATATTATGAACAAGCCACTATTAGCTAATACTCTGGATAATAAATCGGAGAAAGGCTCTGTTGAAGTCGTTTTGGTACCTAAATCTAACAGTATGGCCCAGGTAATTATCACTAATAAATCCAAAACTCGTCTTGATTGTTCAAATTTGAAATTTAAAGTCATTAATTGTTTTGATCAAGTCGTGTGCAATCTTAGTGTAGTTCATGGCCGCAAGATATTACCTGAAAGGACAGCGAAGTATAATATCGGATTGAGTAATGCTCACCTCAAATACCCTTTCAAGTTGCTCATAGTAACTGACTCATTTTTTGCATCTTGTAATTTAAGCTTAAAGAATTTAAGTGGAGTTTTCGAAGTAATCCCAAAAGAAGAGAGGCTCGGGGACTTAAGTGCTGATGACGGATTATCCGATTCTTTAAAGTTTTGTGATAAAGAAATTGATTATCAATCGTCAGGAACAGACTCCATCGTGTATGAATCTCAGAAACCTGATAAAATTGATAACCTCGTAGATGAATTGTCATCATCAGGCGACACAGAAAAGACTGAAAAGCAATCAAGTAATAGGTCAACGGAGGGATCAGTTCATTTCGTGGTTTTACCAACTTTACCGAAAGAATCTCTATTGGAATCAAAAAATTTATCGTCTTCTGAATATGATGATGCAAAGTCATACTTACCTCACGAGAATGGTTCTACAACTGATAATAAAAGTAGGCACACAGTTGATGATGCTAATGATTACGACATAATTAGTATGGGAGAAGAAGAAGAATATGCTGATTCAGATTTTGAAGTATTGTCGCCTGCTATTAGCCACTAGCAGAAGATGATTATTTTTTTAGTATGATTTCTAAATCGCTGAATATTGAGATTTAAGCTTTATTATTAATGTGTGTTTTTTATATGGGGTCAATTAATGACTCACGTTTATTTATGATTAATGAATAGTTATGAGTGTTATGTATTTATTTTACAAATATAGTTAATATGGATGTGAATATATGTTTTGAATCAATTTAAGACTCCAGTAGTCGTGTACGCGAAACAGGTTGAAGAAATTGATTTTGAGTTAAAACGCAGAATTAGATTATGATCGGGACATAGCTTGCATTATCTACCACATAAAACAATGAAGACACAATCAAACAAACTGGCAGCTAACAAGGAGACGGCTCCAGAAAGTGAAGGTATGTTTCAAGTTTCGCTTCACCATGTTTACATGCTTTGAATTATTTTACTAACCTTGTCAAGAACAAAAGTTCAAACAAAAATGTAAAGAGTTAAAGAAAAGGATCACAGAAGTAGAAGAGAGTAACGAAGTTGCTACACTTGCTTTATCTAGAACTAAAATGGCCATACGCAGATTGCGTCTTGAATACGCAGTTTTATTAGAAAGGCTTGAGCAACGTGCAATAATGATACCGGATGGTAATATAGAATTCGAGGACATGTCTCCTCCTCCTTCTCCTACAATTTTGGATGAATCATTAAATACAACAAATGCCAAATTAACACGTAATGGATTGTCAAAAAGAGGTGGCAAGAAAGCAAAGGGAGTATCAAATACGGCTGGAAACAGTGGAAATAATAATAGCCGTACCCAGCGTATTAGAGATCCGGATTTACCAAAGAGACCGACGAATGCATACTTAATATTTTGCGAAATGGAAAAGGAAAGAATAAAACATGAGCTTGAAGAAAGAAACCCTGGTGAAGTTGCAGAGTTATCTAAATCTTTAACGGAAGCTTGGAAAAACTTAGATGACGAGAAGCGTAAACCATATTATAAACTTTATGAAGACGATAGAGATAGGTATCAAAGAGAGATGTCTGTTTATAACCAGAAAAAGCAAATTGAGGAAGAGCAAAAAGAAACTAAGAAATCGAACAAAAAACAGAAGCTTGATAATCAATCTTCCATAGATGAGAATCCAAACTCAATTAAAGAAGAGCAAGAAGAAGAAAATAATAAGATTGAAAATACTAATAATAATTCATTTGCAATTGATGAACAAAATAACAGTACTGTAGAAGAAAATGAAGAAGACTCTGCCCAGCCTGATTCGACTGACAATATGCATATAGATCGGGTCGGAAATACTGACGAGTCTTTAACGAATAAAGACGAAGATTAGTTATGTTTTTCGGTTAATATAAAGTAATTTAATTAATATACACTATTCGTATTTACAATTGTTGCAGTTGTCGCAGTTATCACTAAGTGAACCTGCTCTTTTTACTACGATAATAACCATTATCATCTTTCTCATGTTTTCTTTTATCTCTCGATCTTTCATGCTTTTTCATTTTACGTCTTGCAGCAATATCTGGCGCTGTAACTGCCATTTGAGCTCTCTTAGTTTTTCTTTCTCTTCTTCTCAAATTGACAGCTTGTTTGACCTTGGTATATATATTAGTGTATTCAGAAGTTCCAAGTTTCTTTTCAATCATTTGCATACATTCCATAGAAAGATTGACTAATTCACTTTCTTCTTCACTATTGTTAGGGTTTAATTCTGTTAAATTGTACAAGGCTAGCAAGATTTGTTCGGACGCCGCAGGTAACTTTTCAAGAGAAAGAACTTGAACTAACATAGCGGTGAATTGGACCGACGATTTCTTTGACACAAATGAATCCTTATAATTATTTTCTTGTTTTATGATAGAACAGACTCTAGAAACAAGGTAATCTGTTGCATACTTATATTTTGTAGATTCTCCAACGTCAGTATCTGACGAAGGCTTGTATTGATACAAGACTTTATTAGATTCCCATTTCATTGTTATTAGAACTAAATTCTTGGTAATTTGAGTACCTAACTCTTGAGAAATTGAAGGGGCTCCAAGTTGATGTAACAGCCTATATGCAATTGTCTGAATATCATAATCGGTAAGTGTAAATTCAACATTATCCAAATTTGATAATAGAATACCAACTAATCGGCTTGAAATTAGACGAACCCAAGAATGAGGGAACAAAAGAGAATCCAAAATAGATTTCCAAACTTCCTCATATTGTGATTCAAAAACGTTCTCCTTCAATTTACTACAAACAGTAGAAAACACACCCAAAGAAGAATAAACCAGCTCCCATTCAATGCTAGTATCGTGATCATCATTATTTTTTGAAGCTGATAAAATTTCTTGAATATTCAGTAAAGTTAATTGATCCAACGCCTTATTTTCTCCAACGCCAAATTCACCAATATAGATCTTATATACACTTAAACCGCACCTCTTTAAAAGTTCGTTAGATGACTGGTTTAACCAAGCATAGCAATATTTTTCGATATTTGATAAGTGCTTTGAACCGGATTTTTTGAATATGTTAGAGATTAATGTGGTTGCCATCTCACGACATTTTGCTGAATCATCACTTACCACAAGATTAGACAAGGCAATAAAGAAAGAAGTGGATAATTTATTCAATAAGTCTGGTCCAGCCTTTAAAATAATTAAATGTATTAGTTCCATTACGGACTGTCTTCCGGCTTGCGTCGCATAACCCAAATTATTAACTAAGAATTTAAACTGCTTCTCCAATCTTCCTCTTCCTTGATCATATTCCATTAAAAATTGAAAGTAAACACTTCTTGACATATCTCTAATTTCTTTTGCATGATTGACAACCATTATTTTAGAGACCTTATCCATAGTATCATAAACCTCAGGAATCATTATATGTTGTGAAACAACAGACTTCAAAAAGTTAAAAGCCAAGCCTTGTCTATTTGGTTCTTCCAAATCAGGTTGAAGACGTACAAGAATATAGCTGATTGCCGTGTCCTTTAAGTTAATCTCCGGCTTATGTCTTATAATCGCCGAAAGAAATTTTAAGCAAGCCTGACACAATTCAGAATTGGTAGATGGACAATCCTTGATCATATTCAAAGATTTTCTTGCACAAGCTTTAAATAAACCATCTATTTGTTCTGAAAATGGCAATCTGATAATTAGAGTTAAAGTACGAAGACAAGCAATTACGACACCTTCATTATCAGATTGTAAACCGTTTTCTAAAAGAGGAATAAACCCTGCAAGATTCTCGGTAGTAAGTAAGGTTTCATGTCGAGAAATCGAGGTTCTTAATAATTCAAAGGCAAACTTTTGCAACGTGAAAATATACTGAGAATGTTCCGTTTGTGTTTTCAAAGGCTTTGCATTCAATTTTACCAAAAAATTATCTTCTGATGGTTTAATGGACTTTGCCGGACCTTTTCTTTCATTCAATAGCCTATCTGATTGTTTATGAAGTTCATAACTTAGAACGAGTACATCTCTGGAGGAAGCTTCATCGTTATGATTTAAACCTAAGGCGTACCTTCTCAATAACTCGTCTAGCTTATTTTGTGTTTTCAAAGAAACATTTTCTTGTAAAAGAAGTTTAACAGGCTCAACGAGATAGCTAAAACTCTTCAACGTAATATTGGCGCATAATAGTTCACCTGAATCGAAACTTTTCTTGAATTTAACTTCCTTCATCTTACTAGTATATCCCTCCGCATCTTTTTCTTGCCCTGCAGCACCGAAAATATCTTCCATAATTATATCCACGATTAGCTGTACAGATTCATCCAAATCTCCGTGTTCTAACACTTCTGAAATTGTGACTAATAAAGAATGGACAGTGAAACTCAAAACATGGATCTGAGAGCCACGAGATAATGCACCTTTTAATTCATTCAAGATAAATTTGAAGTATTTGGCTCCCAAAATGATAGAAATTTTGCTTAATGCCTTTCTGACTGTATCTCTTAGTTCTTCGGATCTAGAACGCATAACTTGACATGTGCTAGTTAATATACCAGGTAATTCAGATTCTATCAAATCATCAGACACACACATAACTAAGCTTACCATGGCCTCAGATAATGGAACACGAGATACAATCGTCTCATCGTTACGAACAGCCAAGGTTTTCAACAAGGTTGGAAATAACTCTTGTGTAATATAATTGCTAATTTCATCTTGGCTTTTTGGTAGGTCTCTCATAATATCTTCAGTAGAGTTTTCTCTACGCGATTGAATAGAAACCAATAAAGATTTAGATACTGCAACAACCAAATTCACATTATCCTTCAATGAGTCTTCCTTACTATTTTTCATTCCAGTAATATATCTTCTAAGCAATGCTTTAAATTGGTTCCAACTTATACATCTAGCCAATGCACTAATTGTATCAACCGTTTCATTCGTAATATTACGAAGTTTTTCATCCAGGCAAAATGAATAATGCTCGATTATTGGCAAAATGTAATGTGAAATACTATTTTCTGATAATTTATTTCTGTATTCAGCGACCCTTTTGATAGCTCTTTGACGACGATGTAATTGAATATGATTAACGTTATTGAAAAAATTTGCTTCTTCATCATTATTGAACAATAAGACTTTCATATCATCTAATTCGGAAAAATATTTTGCACGTTCAATAGTGTGAGAAAGTACAGAGATATATTCAGTTTGGACGACTTCCGTCGATTTTCTAAGACCAATACGTAAATGGGGCAAAATGACGTCCTTGAACATATGTATATGACCTTGAGCTGACTGAGAACTTTCCATTTCTGAGAAACAGTCGATAAATCTGTTTAATGTATAGGTTGCATTCGTTCTAATTGCTAATTCCAATTCATCATTTATGAAATACAAAGCACAATATATGATTGGTAACCATTGGATGGTAGTCAAATTTGAATATAAGACTTCATTAATCTCTTTGAAGCTTCCTAATCTCTTTTCAAAATCAGGTTCTTCAATCCTCTTATCTGAATAGGCATTTATACCCTCTAGAAGCTGTGAAACACGTTCTAATTCAACAAATCTATTTCCAATACTTTTGAATACTTTTACTAAAGTCTCTCTAACATTACGATCCGAGTATATCCTGAAGGATTTCGAACAAGCTTGAAACAATGGCCTGATATCATCGAAGGAGCAATCATAAGCATCAATTAAGGAAGATAACGACAATAAGATGAATACTTTATCCTTCGATTCAACTTGGTTTGGTGGCTTATCCAAGGCCTTGGTTAAGGCTTCAATCAACGAGCAACGGGTAGAATCTTCACTTATATAATTACCCTCGATCAACAATAATAAAATGTTAATTGCCTTTGAGTTGATTTCTCGATTGGTTGTTATATCTAAAATACTTGGTAAGAACTTTAAAAGGGTATTGACTAACAAAGCCAATAGAGTAAAGTAATTATCATCGTCTATACCTCTCTTGCTCAAGGCAGATATCGAAAAGTCTAAAACGACAGAAACAACAGATTCTTTCACATGGCTATTAGTCACTAATGATATAATAGCTTCCACAGGGGCAAATTCATCAATATACAAAAATTTGACTAGATTTGGTAATTCTATCCAACTTGTCATAAGTTTCATCAAAGATGATGTTTGCTGCAAATTTTCTTCCGTAAATTTGCTTAATCTTGGTCTTATAATTTCTTCATAAATAAGGTTGATATAATCGTCCCACTGAAACGATTCTCCTAATATTTTAAACAAATCACTAAGACATTTCATACCTAGTTGTCTTATCGCCCTCGCAGACTTTTTTACGACCACATCATAACCTGCACTATCTTCTTCATCTATCACTTTTTGAGCAACAGTCAAAGAAAATACTAATGGTTCTATGGTTGTTCTTAAAACATCATTATATCTGTATCCCAAAGTACTGTATACATCATTCAACAAGTTCACAAAACCACTTATCTTCCTTAAGATTTTGATGTCAATAATGGGTAATTCCTTGGTTTCAAAATAATCTTGATAATTAAGTCTATCAGATCCTAATCTCAAAAACTCAACAATATACTTATGGGATAAATTAGGCAAGATTCCAACAATAGCAAATTTTCTACCAGCTTTACTATTACTCTTTGGAACACTCTGCGCCCTTCCAAATAGAATGCGTAACACCAATGGCATTAGTGAATCTTTATCACTTTGCTCTATAGTTGAATCGGAATTATTTGAAATGAATTTGGAAAGCTCGTCACGAAATATCGTATCATCTAATAAATTCTTCAAGTTGTCTTTATATTTATTTACAGAACCAACCTTCCAATGAAGTATAACGTCTAACGCCATTTTTTGTACTTGGGTTTGTTTGTTACAGAGTAACTTAAGCATATGCTCGTATAATAAGTCTGCTTTATAAACCTTCTTCAAATTGTTGAATTTAGCAAATAAGCAAACCAAGTCATTTCGATCTTTTAGCGTCCATGAGTCTTGACTGATATGTTCGTTCTCAACGCTATCTTCATTAGTATCATCGATGTCTTCATCATCAATTTCATGCAAGACTATAGGTACTAACTTATCAGAGTGCCTTTCAGCAATTGAAGGAACTGAGGTTAATGCATGTATAGCATGTGATCTTAATATAGAGCTGTACGTATTGTCCGCTCTTGAACTTTCAGAATGATCCAAAATCAGATTTCTGATGTTATGATACTTATTAAGGAAATTTTGGTCCACGAATATAAAATTTCCTCTTAACCTAGGATTTCTGACTTGCCAATCCAACAAGACATTCTCTTCGTCGAATTTGGAAGAATTAAATTCATAATAACTGGTATTTTGTTCTCCATAGTTCATTTTTATCAATTGAAAAGCCAATAGCCATATATATGATGAACACTTTTCAACCAAATACGGCAAAGCTTCAAAAACGGAAGTCCAACATGGTTGAAATTTATTAGTTAATAAACCAAACATAAACCTCGAAACAACATTACATTCGAGATCAGTTGGATTTTCTAACAGTTTGAACTCAAGTGCTAGATTACGAACTCTTAATTCAATATCTCTTCCAGTGTTCAAAGTCAATGGAATTTCTTCAATTAATCTAACTTGAGAAATTAACAGAGAAATCTCCAAGTTTAAGACTTCATGAATTTTAATAAGCAATAGGATTGCATTGTAACGAGAATCATGGTTCGGCAAGGACATGTTCGCTGCCAATTGGTAAACCAAAACATCATAGCTATCTCTAATTAGGGGACATATAGTAGATGAGCAAGAGCTAATAAAATTTTCAACAGATGAGACAAATACAGATGATTCGCTAAACTTTCTAAAATTCGATATGATTAGTTCAAATACGCTTAAAGAAACTTCATTATCTTCATTTTCTTTCAATAACAGAGATAATGCATCGACGATACCTCCCACTAAATCATGCGAAAATTTAGAATCGAAAGTAAACTGATCGTCACATAGCTGTCTCAATAACATGATTAAACTTTGACTCTCAGATGTACTCGATCTTCCACAATGTTTTAAAATTAGAAGTTTCCAATATATTCCTGGCAAATCTTCTGGATTAGATATATTTTGATAATCATCCCATAATTGGCTAGTAATATGAACTTGCATATGTTGGGGAATAGTTAAGTCAATTCCGTAAAATTCCTTTTTAGATAATTTCGTTAAAAAAAATCCTAACTTTTGAACTTCGGAATCATTATATGCAATTGAATTTATGAAGTCTTGAATGTATTTAGCGATACCAAAATTGAGCACCTTAGTTGCAGATATTTCCAAATTTGCCTCTGCAAAACTCAAGAAATGTTGACCCTTGTTTGACTTTAACATAGTTTCGAAGAAGACCTTGTAATATTTAGTTAATTCTTGAATGTCACAATTACGAATAGTAATGACAAGTAGATATGTCAAAGAATCGAAGAATGCAGTTGAGAGTTGATCGTTTTTTAAAGACTCTGAAGAGATTTTATCTATCAATGAATTAGTAGTCGATAAAATCGGAGCCCAAGAAGATATTTTCTTACCAGATTCTGCAAATGACAATGTAGTTAGGATTTGCGAAATTGAGATTGCGAGAGTATCTGTAATGGCAGATTCGTTCAAAATTTGTGTTAAGTAGATTGTGACTAGTTTATAAAATTTGTCACAGCTTTCTACTGTACCATGATTAACAACATCTAATAAGATGTCACAAACAATTGAAATAAATTTTGCTTCAGATAATTTAGTTGACAACGAGTTTTCAATTAATTTAGATAATATATTAGTGGACTTAGAATGAAATGAACCTTTGGTATTCTTCATAGCTTCTGAAAATAATACAACTAATGACTCGCAGTAGGCGTCATTCTCATGAATGATTTCACTTTGTTGATTGAAAGAGTATTCAATTACTGCAGTTAAACTATCAACTTTCAGCTTTCTAATCAAGAATGACAAAGCTTCAGCACAGAATCTTGAGATATAGGTTTTCTTATTGAGTTGCAATAAAGGAATCAATATTTTGAATGTTGGCAACAAGTCCTCTATTAAGGTTTTAGAAAGATATTTAAATGCAAATGCTAAACTGCTGAAGCACCATTCTAAGACATTAGACGAATTTCTATTATTTTGCGAATCATTAGGATTGGTTGATAATGCAAGATTCGTCAATAATGTCAAGGTTCTCTCATAATATGGCATGAAGTCAGGACCTAAATCGTGAATAAACTGTGATAAGCATTCCAATAAAGGCTGAATAGAATTAATATCATTTATCTCAATATGAGTATATAATGCATCAAATATGGTAACTTGATGATGTAAAATTTGGGGCAATGTCTGGGAAATGTTTTCGATTTTATCTAAGAATTCTGTGAAGTTACCACTTATATTTACTTCTTTCCAGTGTTCCAAGGTAGCTAGGAAATGTGATGATTCAACATAATCGTGAGCTCTCTTATTCAAACTCAAATTTGGCTCAATTTTAATCGAGTCAATTCTTTCCCGAAAAGAAGAAAATGCATGCCTTCTAGACGACTGGGTAGTCTTCCCCTTTGTAATTTTCACCATTGAGAGTCTTGAGATTTCCTTTTAGTTAGAATATCATCTCTTCCATTTGAATATTTAGCTCATCTTAAAAAAAAGTTAGTACCCTCATGAGGCCAAGGGCTGCACAACCTATCATAACACAAAAAATTATGCGATATTCAATTTTATCTGAAGGATATATAGGCCCTTTCATAATAGATGTCTTAAATAATTCAAGAAGCTATAGATGTACAATGTCTAGTGATCACGATGATACAGTACCGTTATTATCCGATAGTATTCCAGAGAATCCTATAAGGCTTCCTGAACAAGATCGACAACGAAAGGATTCAGCTCAGTCTGCTGTGAGCAAGAATCTGCAAGCAAATAGATCCATTTCCAAGATAAATCAATCGCCAAAAATTGGACTTCAGAGAACAAGTAGGACAACACAGAAGTTGAAATTACTACCCGAGGATCCGCCTAATCTAGCTGATGAAAATGATGAGGAAGTTTATTCGCAGGTGACTAGGATAAAGGATACACCAGCCCGTAAAGATGCTGAGACATTGGGAAAGCTGCAGCGAGACTTATTGCCGCGTGTTACAGCCTACTGCACTTGCGGGTCGTATAAAATGAAAGACTTATTGAGGTGGTTGAAAGACCGAAAGCGTATACATAACACGAATCCGAAATTGTTTGATGAGTGCTTGTATACCCCATTTACGTATAAAGATTGGCGAAGCGAACATGTCAGCCAAGACGACCAACATCATTTTATAAGGTTGGCAGACGAAGGTGGTGAAATTGATATTGGTAAGAGAAATGACATATTCATCTTTGAGTACGGGGTCATCATCATGTGGGGATACACCCCGAAAGAAGAAGCAGCATTTTTGGAGGATTTGGCCAAATTCGAAAGCGAAAAATTATCAGCAGAGGATATCCAGGTCGAAGAATTCAACTACTACATCACAAAGTCGTACCAGCCCCGTATATACAACGACTTTATCACAATCAGAGACGACTCGAACTACATGTTGAAACTCTCAATCTCGCACGCCTTGGCACAATCAGTCAAAATATCTTTATTCGAAGAATTGGTTGACAACACAATCGAAGACACAGAAGACATTCCCCAGCAAATTGCCCAAACCGGTAAAGTCGAAATGACAAAGGACGAAATAATGAAATCCATCGGTGAATTATTCATCCTTCGTATTAATATCAACTTGCATGGCTCCGTCTTGGACTCTCCAGAGTTAATGTGGGCTGAACCTCACTTGGAACCAATTTACCAGGCCACTAGGGGATATCTTGAAATTAACCAGAGAGTTGAACTCTTGAACCAGCGGCTTGAAGTTATCTCCGACTTGTTACAGATGTTGAAAGAACAGTTGGGCCACTCACATGAGGAAAATTTAGAATTTATTGTCGTAGTCCTTGTTGCCGTTGAGGTGCTAGTTAGTATTATTAACATCATGATAGATATATTAACCTATTAAATGTATACGGATAAAACGAGAATTTTATTGACTATTATATAATCAAATGCATAGTTTTTTAAGTAGAACTTCTGTATTGCGCGTAGAACCTTTCCTCGGATTCTATCCCACATGATCTGCACAACTAGAACAAGTGGTCTGGTCCGCCCTAATTCGCAGAAGACGCAGCGGGGCCGTCACAGTAACTAATTTGAGGCATTACATAATCGTACTTATCAGCAAGCGAAGTTTTTTAATTGGTTTGCTGTGGCTAAAGTGGCTAAGAGGTATATGGTCTGCACAAAAGAAAAAACAAACTCTATATTGGGTGACCATTGGTAGAGTATTCATTTACGTTGAGGTCTACTTGCCACAAGTGTATATATATCATTGATCTCCAAAGGTGCATTTTGTAAAAAAAAAATAACTATTGGCATAATACAGAAAAATTATAGAGACAATTGCTGATAGATGACAAGTTGTACTAGTTATTAAGTCATTGGAATCGAAAGAAAAAGTAGATCAAGTATAATAATAAGTTAAAGGCGAAGACGCATGGGTCTTCAGCAAGTATAGCATAACGCAGCGAGAATAGCATAATTATGGCTGAAAATACGGAGGAGAATGTTAATTCGCTTTCAGATCAGACCGACGGCAATCAAAGTTTTGGAGATGTAGATGAACGTATACCGAGATTAGTGAGGATATCATCATTGCATCCCAATTATGTGAGACAGAATATGAGTCGTACAGTCAGTCCTGTGAAGCTTTTGCTCGAAGAAGATTTGATGTCGATGACGAAGGACTGGAATCAAATAGAGATGGAAGATGAGAGGAGATTAGTGCGCTTTAATTTCAAGAGGGAAACACCTACGGATTATTATATCACTTTTGAAGCAGTCACCAAGCAAGAGTTTACACACGAACAGCCAATAATCTCTTGTATATTCTGGAAAGAGAAGAACTTGCATATTGCAACGTCCGTTGATATTATATTGATATTGGAATATTTGGTAGAACAAAGCTTTACCATAGAGGAGAAAAATAGAATACGGAGAAATTTGCAGTCCTTAAAGCCGTACACTGTTTCTCGTACCAATAAATCGTGCCAGCGTTTTTTTAACGTGTTGATGGGCATGGAAGATCCAAGACCCCGAAACATCGAAAAGGACCTTAAGGTATTCAAATGGAGTGATTTGTTTAATGCGTTTAATAAAGTGATATCCAAGTATTCAACGAACATGCCAAAATATATCACTCTTCTGGGGGGTAGTACTATTGCTCATAACAAATCCCTTCCTGCGCATGGTGATTCAGACGTACTTAGTACCAACGGTGGTGGTATTTCTAAGGGTCGTAATGATGATGGGTTGATTTCAAGTAGTAAGAATAGTGAAATGCCATCATTTTTACCAAATGAACGACTAAAGATATTGAAAAGGAAAGTCACCCAGTCAAGGAGCCTGAATCAGTTGAGTATAAATGGAAGGCATAAATTATTTCAACATGGCATAACTCCAGCGGATCCTATCCCAATTAGACACGACAATGAAAAAGCCAATGGGGATTTCAAACTTGAGAAAGAACAGAAATTTAACAGCGATGAAAGTGAGAGCGTTGATAAAAACAAGACATATAACAAGAATAACGATATTAGACAGAGTGAGAATCGTTACAAACAAAAAGCGAAGACACCTCTCACAGGACTGGAACCAAAAGCTAAAATGCAAGCTTCTATAACGGGTGATGAATTACCGGAGAATTTCAGCTCACAATCAGTTTCTGGATCTGAACTAAATTCGAGGCTAGGTAGTTATAGCTCAATGCCAGCTTCTATATCCCCGGCTTCTGATTCAACAAATTCCAATACAAACACAAATAGTAATACGAACAATAGCAATTCAAATACTACCACTAATAATAATATGAACAATACCACCACCAATACTAATACTAATACTAATACTAATACTAATGTTCTTTCTCATAATAATACTAATACTACTAATAATAATAATACTAATGTGAAATCGAATATAACTGATTCAAATGAATCTTCAAGTGGCCATTCTTCAAATTTATTCACTAATGGCAGTTCTAGGAGTACACAATTATCACTGGATGTTCTATATACGAGCAGTATTGGGCCTGCAAGCAAAAAAATTCTATCTGATCAAAAGCTTGACGATATAAGCCAACCTTTAAGCAATCCTTATTCTAAAGAACGTCATCGTACGCCTTATTTTCAATATCCGTCACAATCGCAATTATATAGTGATTCTGAGTATAAACCATTGAGTACCAATAATGTTCGAATTCACGAAGAGAAAACTACAGATGGAAAAATTGGCAAGGTGAAGCTTCCTCCTATAGAACCTAGCATAAATAAGCTTAATACATTAAGAGAGAGAGTAATCGAATTACCACCTCTAAAATCGCTGAGTGGTTGCCAATTTCAGTTTAGTGGTCCATTGCCGGGACCCAGTGAGATCCAATCAAATATAGAGGAGTATAGAAAGCAACCTGATTCTATTACCCCTAATACTGTTACGCAGCAGATTTCCAGTGGAAGAGAAGGCTCTGTGGTGAATTTAAATCCAATTACTGACTTATTTCTCCCACAAAAGCCCCAATAGTAATTTAATATAATTGATAATCAATAAGTTTAATTTGATTTATATTTAAAAAAAAAACATCAAGACAAGCTTTGCGTATATTTCTATTTCTGTTTCAATGTACTACTTAGTTGATTGATCATTATTTACAGAGACTTTTTCTCAATCTTTTGGACGGATTCCCTGAAATTCGGAGTGCTCTTGAAAACAGCACCTTTTCCTGGTTCAATAGTTACATAATTTAAAAAGTCGGAAGATTTTTGTTCAATGTTAGCTTTGATATTCAGTAAATCAGGCTTTGGAAACTCGTTAGATGACCTAGAATGCGAGCTAACACTTTTGGATTGCAATAACAAGTTTCTAGGACCAATGACTCTTACAAAATCTTCATTGCCTACTAAGAAATTATAAGTCGATTTTTGGGATCGTTCGAAAAAATTGATTAAATGACTAGAGTATCCTTTGATGGTTTTCCAATAATATTTAAAATTGTTGGCAGGAATGACATGGTCTTTGTTCAATTGAACTGGAGCTTCTTTTATTGGTTTAATGGTACCTGTTTCTGGTTTAGTGATTGGAAACGAGTATTTAACAATACAATTCTGCAAATCATAGGGCCCATTGACACTAATGCATAGCAAATTTTTTCTATTAATTAAAACTTCTTCATTTTCCTTTAAATTAATATTATAAATAGTACCGTTACCAACTAATCCCACCTGACCCCTTCCAGTTAATAAGGTATACCCTAAGTTATTCCATCTGAATAAACCTGTTTCAGTTGTATTCGTTATTTTCAATGAATTTGCTAAGCCTTTACTGATATTCTTGGGACTCCTGAACATAGAAACATTCAATGTACCGCCAGTGTAGGCTTGTAATGCAGTGTTATTTAAAACCGCCCAATCATTCGTTCCGTCTAATAACAAAGTAGCAAATGATTTTTGCCTATTAGGTCTCAACCAAAAATTCTTCGAGCTTGAGGAAACTAATAATGAGAATGGGACTGTAGAGATAATCTTCTGATATTTCGAAATGTAGCCTCCATAAATAAACTTTTTAAATGGGTCTATGAATTCAACCAGACCTTTAACCGAATTCACAAACGAATTATCAATTCCATAGATAGACAATAATGAGTTTTTTCTGATATAAATAGGTACGGAAGGCGGAGAATTAATGGCTAACACAGATGCTGGCTGACCTAAACTCTGAAACTCCGGGTCGTTTAAGGTTTTTTGGCTTGGTAAATCATTTCCCCTAATATTTTCAGTCTTAGAAACATTATTAGATTGATTAGGTAAAGCTACTATAGGGGACTGTGAAATTATCAACGATCTAATAAATTTTAGCTGTTTTGAAGCCATTACTATATTGGCTTTCATATTTATTGATACTTGCTTACGGTATTAGTTTGTTTTAAATGGTTTTTTACGATCTCGAAATTTATAAAAACCTCAATTATCATGGAAACTCGCAATTCATTTTCTAGTCACAATTGGTCAAGATATGTAAATAGTAAGTACTAATACATTTACAGCCAATAGTTAAATCCAATAAGAATCATTATTTATATAAATATATATGATTTATTAAAATGTAATTTTATTGTTTGAAGTGTTTATCTTAGATATCTTAGATATCTTAGATATATTCTCTGGCGTTTCCGAATTTTGTCAGCAGGTGCTCTAGTGGCGCAGAGGTTAGCGCTTCGTGCTTATAGCCGTATTACGACGATTTGGTTATACCATAAGTCACGGTCGTGTGAGGAACGCGACGGTCGTGGGTTCAAACCCCTCCTGGAGCATTTGTCCTTTTTTTTTCTATGGCCGCATTCAATTGCTACACGACAACCGAATGAAGTCTACATAATACTAATAAATATATTAAATTCACAAAATAGCAAATAATTACTTTTAAAAATCAGTACGAATAAATGCATAGATAAAATATAGGAGTTATGGTATAACATGTGAAGTAGATCATTTTATTTTTGTTTTAATATTAGTAGTACCTTCTTTAATAAATTTCAAAAATCTATCACCATATTCTTTGGCTGGTACCGCCGATATGGTACTTCTTGAATGACCTATCGATCTCCACATAGTTTCCAATCTCTTTTTAATGGAATAGTTCGTTAAGCAATCAATAATACCCAAATAATATATCTCGCCTAAAGGCTCATTCAATTCATTTGTAGCCCTAATACCACCATCATGTCCATAGAATATATATTTTAACCTTCCTGGATATAAATTATTCGGAAGATCATTTGCAATATCAATATCTCTGGGATTTGTATTAATCAAGTCATATTTGTCCGTCGATTTTGGATCGAAGATAGACAATCTTTGAATAGTGTCGGTGTTATTTCCCATCTTGACATCATGAATGCCTAATAAGAGTGAATAATCCATTACATTAATCTTTTGTAATAATCTTACATCTTTCTCAAGCTGTTCAAAAAATAGTTTTCTCTTCTCAGGACCAAATTTTATTTTATCGTTTCGTTCAAGCCAGTTGAGATCTTTCAAAGTAAAGTTCGCTAAGCTTTGCAGTTTTTCTGGTACTTCGTATTTTCTACCCCATGTTGATCCCTTTAAATCATACTTTACATGAATATCTCTCTGGGAAGGAAACAAGTTATTCATCACTATGAAGTGTACCTTTTTTATGCCACTTTTATTAAATGGCATCTTAACTCTATGCAAGCCATAAAATTGTGATATCAAAGTATTTGGATTTTCTTTTACATGTTTATAATAATCCTTCAATATTCTTCGTAATTGTTTATGTTCCCCATGATGGATTGTTTTAATAATAAATCTATAATCTCTCGAATAATAAAAAAATGACCCACTTTTACCAGGTGAGCCTAACTCAGATAAAATATATTTCCCAGTTACTGAGATAAGATAATCAGCCGGATCTATTCCGAACATAGACCTCAAACTCCTAAATACTTCAGGGCAATAATCTTTAAATTTAAAATCATACTTTGATGACGGAGTTAACTCACTTCCGTCCATATTGAATGATAACTTCTTAGTCGTTCGAAAATCTTGATCATCTACATTTTTCATTATGCCTGAGCAACGTGATACCGCAACTCTAATCCCAGTCAACATATTGTATGCCATAACAAAATTCTCGTGTCCCTCACTAATTTTATTTCCAACAAGAACTTTTTCATCTTCTAGTATATTTCTTTTCTTTTTCATGTTTCTTTGTACTAGAAGCGAATTTTTCATCCTATTGATCTCTGAATTAGTTGAATCATGTGCATATGTATTTCCAACTGTATCAGTACTTGTAGCTTTCCTTCTATTATAAGATGGAAATGTGCTACGGGCTATAGGACGCGATGATGGCTTATCTAAAGAATGTCTGAAAGTCAAATCAGCAGAATCTCTCAGAGCCGTGGAATGGGGCGTTGTATGTCTTCTACCATTATTAAATGACGAGGATTCATTTCTCACTGTGCTATGTAATAATTTTTGTGGATTTTTACTAGTTTTATTTCCCTTCGCAACGTTGTCTCCGGGAATTACGGGGTCTATCACTTCTAGAGGATCGACTCCAACTGGATGCATATGCTCAATAATAATCGGCTCTTGAGAACCATCAACCAATTCGGCGGGCACTTGATTGTTAATGCCCGTGGTAGTTTTGTGAGCTGGTTTTGGCGTCCTATTTTCCTCTAATGATGACGGCGATGTATCATTGGTAGAATCAGATACTTCAGAATGTGAAGCCTTGTAGGACGTAGGTGTTGATGAATCGCGTTGGTTGAGACCACAATTCTGATTCTTATTTGACACCTTTAGGCTAGTATTGTTCTTGGCATCCCCATCTATGGCATTCCCATCTATGGCACCCATGCCCTCATTATTCTCTATATTATCGTTAGTCATTGCAATGACAATATTGCTATCTTCGTTAGACATATTCGACAACCCGTCAGTATTCAAATTGGGTGAAGGTTCGCTCTTTAATGAAATTGTGCTGTTCGTCATCAATTTACGGGGCGTCTGTCTGATTCGGTATAAATCATAATTTTTATCTCTAAAATTGTTTGTGCTAGTATGTGCTAAATCGTATTGAATCATATAGATATCCGATTTCTATCTTTATTTTTTCTCTATTATATCTTAGATTGTAAACTTATTCTATTGTGGTGACATGCAATCAGTTAGCAAAAATCTTTCAAATCGAAGATAGTATATATAATATTAGCAACTCTATAACTCCAGTAAGTGATATGTGAACTCTTATGCAATACCTTAGTATATATCTTCGTTGATCTATAGTATGCCCTTATATATTATGGACGTTGGAACTGTATTCCAAGAATTCGTTTTGTGGATTCATCTCAAAAGAAACAATAGATTGCAATTTTCAGGTCGTGTATAAGTATCATAAATAGTACGACTAAATTTTTCCTGTTTTCATTTCATTTATCATTATTAGTAAAGAAAATAGACTACTCGCATTGATCGGACCGGGCCGAAAAAAAAATGTGGCGGGTGAGATTATTTATTATATCAACAAGATTACAGAAAGCATTAGAACAGATTATAGATATCTTTAATAAGTTTAAATGGGGTTGATAGGGAAGTTATTTGGTGGAGGTAACAACATCAATATTGAAGAGGAGATTGAAAAGAAGGGCTTTTCAACTTCAGATTGTTCTTTTGATTGTGATTCATGCAGTTCAAAGTTTCCGGCTTCAGTTTCTGTGGAAGAGAATGATAAACTATGGAATTCTACTAAAGAATATGGGTTGCACATAGTTGTTGCAAGTGGTAAGACAGATTGGCCACACGATGCATGCCTGGTTTCTGGTTCGGTAGGGAAGGCTGTATCTGGTTGGGCCCTGCTGTCGAATGATAAATTCCCAGAGTTAGGAACATCGTCGACAATAAAGGTAACTATGTCTTCTTTAGGGTCAGCGGAGTTAGATACGGATGAGGAATATATTCTGGGAAGAAGGGGCGATATATTGATATTGCCGTTTTTTATTTGGGTTAAGAATGTTTCCGCTAAGGAGGTGGGCGCATTGCTCGACGTGGTGATGCCCAAACTTATAGAGGGTAGGAATAAGAAAATACCGCCGCCATCAAAAATTGAGAATTTTGATGATGTGACAGTGCAAGCTGATGGCTTTCAATCGTATATTTTCTTGTGTTCACATAGGACAAGAGATAAGAGATGTGGAGTTACCGCACCATTAATGAAGCGTGAAATGGAGATTTATTTGAGAGATCTTGACTTGTATAGGGATATCAATGATTATAGGCCCAATGGAGTCAAAGTTGCGTATATAAATCACGTAGGGGGTCACAAATACGTTGCTAATGTGTTGATGTATTCTAAGACAGGTAAGAATATTTGGCTAGCTAGATGCAAACCTCAAAATGTGAGGCCCATTATAGACGAATGTATTCTAGCAGACGGAAAGGTCTGGGCAGACAAGGTCAGAATCATTCAAAAATTTGACCCTATTGAATGGTGAGCTCGCTCAAACTATATACTACACGAGTTTTTATATATACATATTGATTTTGATTTACTTTAAAATATTAGATTTGCAATACATCTTTCGAATGCTTTATATCCAACATATTCTAGCCATGTATTAGATAGCTAATGTCTATAAATTCACCAATGGTTAGTGAATATACTCAATACATTTAATCTTTTTTGAATTGAATCGATAGTCTGCTTTTGTAAGCTTTGCTTATTATTTTGAAGCATTCTGGTTAAACGATTAATTTCCCTATCGAAAAATTCAGTTTCTCCGTTGATAATCTTGTTTATCAATTTCTTATAGTAGTTGGCCATAGATAAATCATCTCCATTGGATATAACTTCTTGTTTATTAACTACCAGGCTGGTACTTAATGCAATAATTTTATTTAATTCACGCAACAATCCCATCCCTGTTTCACTTCCGGCCCCTTTTGCTAATTTATCTTTGATTAGTTCATCCAATTTGTTTATTTTACCCGCAGTTTCCAACAATTCACCAGTTGTGTCACGATGCAACCCTGCGTTCTCATTAATGAATGCAACTAACTGCTCAAGAGATCTATCACCGTAAAACAAAACTGGCCTTCTTAAGCCATCTTCGTCTACTTTGCTCGAATCAAAATACAAAATAGTTGGAAATGAGGTAACACCAAATTGTGACATCAATTTTTCAGCGGGACTATCATCAGTGACCACTTTACCTATTACTAGCTTATCATCATTAACGTATACGTCATTAGCCAATTTTTCCCATATTGGTAGTAAGCTTTTACAATGACCACACCACAGCGCCGTGAATGCTACAATAGTAGTAGCCTTGTCGTTATCGAGTACCTTTTCTTGGAAGTCTAAATCGTTAAATTCCAATACGTGTGATCCCTCTTTATCGCCATCTGACTTTTCCAGATCTCTAGATTTATCCAATCGTATGTTCGCTATCTGTTGTACAAAGTTACTCATTGCTTCTGCATCTCTAGCCCCATTAAATTCAATGGGTTCGTCATTTTCATGAAACAACATCACAGTTGGAAACCCTTCAATATTGTACTTCTTACTCATTTTACGACCATCCTTATCCCCATTTATTTTAACAATTTGTACATTTGGTTCATTTTCAAACAAATGGCTAACTTCTTCATACGCAGGTAGCATGTTTTTACAATGACGGCACCAATCAGCATAAAATTTCACTAATGTATACTTTCCCGAACCGATTACAACATCTTTAAAATTTTGATCATTTACTTGTAGAACTCCGGATCCATGGACTAATATAACTAAGAATGATACTATCATTGTACAACTTAGTTTCATTGTTTAAGATAGGTAAGTTTGACCAACTTCTCGTGTTATAATTCTCTTCGCCTTGATAGAGCAGCGTTGTTCATTTTAGCAAAATGTCTTCTTTCAAACTAGAAATCATGACTTCACCTCTATTTTCCAATTGTTTGAAAAGAGGGTCTAACATTCCAGAAATAGAATCATTTATGGACGTTAATTGGGCTGATAATGTATGGAAATTATTTTCATATTTTGTGTTGTTGAAATCATTACAAGTTTTGAAATTATTTTTTAGCTGAGAGAAGTTAAGGCTCAACTTTTCCAGAACATCCTTATTTATTCTTGAAAGTGTGTCTTGCATCAAATTATTCTCATATTTAATAAAAGCAGGCAAAGAATTGTTGAGCTTATCTAATAACGTGTTTTGCAATTGGCTATGCAACTGGGTCATTTGCTCACTATGGGTTTGATTAATTTGACTGATCTCTTGAATTAAAGAGGAGGTTTTCATTTTTTCTTCTGATAAGTTACCTGATAATTCATCTACTGTGCTATTCAAACTAATAATCTTGAGGTTTTGACTTTCAAGTCTAAATTTGAATTTATTGAACTTGGATTTATATATATCCATTTTTCTTATCGATTCATTTATTTCGTTGCGAAGCGTACGTATTCTACTCTTTGTAGACATGTTTTCATCCCTTAATAATTTCAATGTTTTCGTATATTGCTTCTTTTCATTTTGTAGCAAATCTAAATTTTCTTGAAATACATGCATTTTTTTTTTCAAGTTTTCCGTCATTTTTGCAACATCTCGCAATTTATTCTTGTTATCCGTTAATTCATCATTTTTTATTTCTATTTCTTTATTTCCGTCTATTAACTTGACTTCCAATTCGTTACATTTGTCTTCCAACTCATTGATAAGTATGAAATATGACTTAGATATCTTGGTATCTTTCATAGGGTGAGAGGTATCCGGTGACCCGAATTTAATTAAGGATGCACCTATAGGCTTGTGAATGGCACCAGTTATATTTATATCCCTATTTCTATGTAAGCTTTCTAATTTGATACCATGACTAGCATCCTGGTTTTGAATAGGTCTATGTAAATCAATTATTTTTCCGATCAGATTATCTCCTTTATTCAGATCTACCTTATACAACTCTCCTCTCTCACGCATCTCTGAACCGTCTGCTGGCATCCCGTTTAAGCTGGTACGATTTTTCTCCAAACTCTTATAACTAATCAAAGTCGAATTCTGTCTTGAATGGTTAAATAAAGTACCAGGAGTACGGTTTGCAAACTTAAAATCATTTGAAATATTAATCAATGGATCAGTTAAGGTTGTTGATGAGCTTTCTGAAGATCCGACTTCAGATTTTGTCAAAGTTTCAATGCAAGAAACCTTAGAAGTATCTAGAACCGATGTGTGTTCTTCATCACAAGAACTGTCTTTAATATTACACGTCATGGATATTTATTAAGAAGACGACATACTGATGAAAGATGGCGGCTAAAAAGTGTTGCAAGAATTAATTGTTTAGAGATTGAATTGATGATACATCATCAATTGATTAGATAACCGAAAATTGGGCAAACTACATTGTATAACCCAAAATAACCCAAAATCAGGCAATCGGGTACATATACTATAAGTACATCGTAACCATGTCTGATAAAGTACGTTGAAGTAGAGGGCGTCATAACCAAAAGCGCTGATATCTTTCATACATTTACGATCTGTTGAAGATAAGAAAGCATACTTCAATAATACACTGAACTGACGAAATACACAATGAAATAGAGATCTTTAAGAAGCATTCAATTTAGAAGGTAGATTTGCTGTGATCGTAAATAAAATTGCAATTAACGAAAAATCACATTCAATGCGTATTATTGAAAGCGTCAGCAAACCTCGGAGTGATCACACATTTAATTTATAAACCACTTCTAGCTAGAATAATTGAAAATTTAAGACAAATATAACTTTGAAGATATAAAATGCCAGGACGTCAAAAATCAGCACTAGTCACTGGTGCTTCATCAGGAATAGGATATGCCACCGCAATTGAATTTGCCAAACGAGGATATCAGGTGTTTGCTGGTGCTAGAAGATTAGAACCCATGGAACCATTGGCCAAAGAACACGGGATTATCATTTTTCAGTTAGATGTTTCTTCAACAGAAAGTGTTAAAAAGGCTAGGACTTTAATTGTCGAAAAAACAGGAGGATATCTCGATATATTGTACAACAATGCTGGCCAGTCATGTACTTTTCCTGCTTTAGATGTTACTGACGAGTGGTTTATGCAATGTTATGAGGTGAATGTCTTCGGACCTATGAGATTGGTGAGAGAATTAGGACCATTAGTTATCAATTCCCAAGGTACGATTGGGTTTACTGGGTCAGTTAGTGGGATTATGCCTTTCCCATTATCATGTACTTATTCGTCTACTAAGGCGGCTATTCACCAGTATGCTGCTACTTTAAGAATTGAAATGAAGCCGTTCAACGTTAAAGTTATTAATATAGTTACTGGTGGGGTTAAAACGAACATTGAGGATACGAGACCATTACCAGAAAGTTCTCTTTATAATGTTCCTGGAATGAAAGAAACCATGGTTGAAAGACAACAGATGGCTAAGAGAAATAATCCCATCAGTGCAGAAAGCTATGCTAGAAAAGTGGTTTCTGATTTTGAAAAACTGAGAATAAATGGAGCATTGAATATTTACAGAGGAAGAATGGCTACATTTTTAGGATACTTATTATATTGGTGTCCAAGGTTTTTAGTGGAGATTATCTTTATTAGAAAGTTTAAGTTGACTGCAATTTACAAGGCTATAAGAACCAAATACAGTAAGGAACATCTTGATTAAATACATCATCCTGCAGAATAGCGTATGTAATTAAGTATAGTACACATTTTCGAATATTTGACATATAACCCCAAAACCCAATACTTTAAATTCTATTATAATTATCATTCTATTTATTCTTATTTAATTTTTTATTAATAAATATTGTGATAGTGTTACGTAAACCGGTTATTCATTATCTATGCTATTAAGTTTAGTTCGGATTCTGTGACAATCGAAATCATTCATCCAAACTCCGACCCATATAGTCTAAATCTTAGCCTTCATTTTTGGATCAAGAGTACCAACATTATCGAGATGTTGAATGTCCGTATCGAATAATTCTTTGCACAAGTGATCAATGACTCCCCAGCCATAACCATTCGAAAATTTCCTTCTCACAACTATATTATTATGAGCATCGGGTGGTAGATTAACTAAAATCTTCCTCCAATTCAACTTCGGAGTATGATATTTTTTAGCAATTTTTACTTGCTTATCTAGCTTCCAGTCATTATAATTGAATAAAACTTTCCCCAATTTGGAAGCCTTAGACTGTTCATGTTCTTCCTGAGGTCCGACAGGCAAACCTTCAAATTGATAGTATTTGTCATGAAAAATTACTGGATTTCTTGAACCTGGACTGATTATATAGTTGTTGGATGGTGTAGGACAAAATAATGTACTTAGAGCAGATTCAAGAGAAGATGCTTTTGGCGGTAAATTTAACTCAGCTCGGTCATCCGATTCTGATTGAAGTACATCGTTTCCTCTTCTTCTTGGAGAATGAATGGATGCTTCGTTGTTCAGACTCGGAGTAACTGAATCATCAGTCTCAGTATCGTAATCGAGCAAATCACTTCCTTTTGCATTGATTCTTAATATATTTCTTTGTTTCCTATTTAGTCTCTTCCTAGTCAGATGTCTGCCATGCTTGTTCGTGCTCAAATTCAAAGATAAAAATTGTCTATGGCTCTTCTTTTTATCTCTTTTTTCGCTATTGGTATCGTATTCCTCTGACTTGTCAGCTGGGATCTCACCTACAGATTCCTTAGTAGTGTTCGTTTCAATCAGCTGGTTATCTTCATGATCATAATTCTCTAATTTTTTATTCTTATCATGTTGCAACTTTCCGACATTACCCAATGCTTCATAATCAAGATACAACAATCCACTCGTTCTAAGAGGAACAATACCATCATTTATAGCATTAGCGTAAAGTGTTAAATGCTCAAATTTACTTAGAAATTCTTGCAACGGATCATCGGGCAACGTTTCTAGTAGAGGCTTAAATGTATCTCTTTTGTGCATATCATTCTTGTTCGCAAGTTGCTTAAGATTCGGAATTTTTTTCAGCAATGTTAAATCCCGCCCGGTTTTGCCCAATGTTCCTAAATCTAGAAACCATGATATCAAAATATTCATTTCGCTTAAAATTCCTAATAAAGGACTAGCCATGCATATTAAATTTTGTGGTTTTATATTCTTTTTCAGGAAAAAATCCTCTCCTCTAGTTACTAGTATTTCTTTAATAGCGTATAATTGCACCAATCCTCCGAGTGAGTGGCCAATAAATGAAATTTTATCTATTTGAATATCTAAATCATTCAAATCTTCAATTAAATGAATTATATATTTCGACAATCGCATTCCCAATTTCTTAATCCCCTTTTCACTCTTACCTGCGTTTCCTTCATACCCTCTAACGAGAATATTTTCCTTAACACTGGATTCTAATGAATCTTTCATGTGTAACATGTCTGCAGTTACATTTGAGAAAATACCATGCGTAAGTATTATCAAATGCACAGGCATTTGAGGATTCTTTGGTTGATTTGTCCACAAATCCTTAGTGTTTTGCTTCATTACACTTAACTGTGGATTCGCCGAAAAACCTAATGGAGTTTCTTTAGCCTCATAATCGTTCGAACTCCTGTGACTTGTACTAGTCAATGAGTTAGGAAATGGTCCATGATTTATTCTTTTCATCTCTTTAAAATCATCTCCAATCATAAAATCATACATTATAACAGTTTTCGTCGTTATAACAATCTGTGAGACTACATCTATTGACCACAGGTATACGGGGAACCCTTCTTCCGAGTCTTTTACATACGAATTCTCATTCAACTTGAGCTTTACGTTAAACGTTTGACCAGGTTTTATTTCATTTTCAAATATCACTTCCTTGTTATCTTTCGAATCACTTGGAGTAAATTCTTTAAGATGATCATAATTATGCGGTATTACATGACAATATAAAATAAAGGGTCCATTTAATAAATGAATTGCTCGTATAGATGCCCTTTCAATGTTCTTAAGGCGATAATATATCTCCTTTTTATCTGGATCTACCAGGGTATATATTATATTATAGCGACATACTCCACCCAAGTTCAAACTATCCTTATCTCTGTACCATAAATAGGGTCTCATTCTTGCACTACTGCTTTTAACGTGTGTATGGCCTTTGACACTTCGAATAGAATAGGTATTTTGGAATGTCGTAACTTGGGGTAGATACGACATGCGGATATTAAATTAACCGAATATATAATATTCCATAAACAATACTTGGTGTATTAAGCTCCTCTTCCAGCCATACGGAATTCTTTAAATGGGATGGAAACATATTGAAGATTCTCTATCTAATATAGTTCAAAGACATTTCAAATTATGCACGTTGAAAATTCGTCTTCATCGAAATCGGATGATATGGAGAGCATGCCATTCTCAAGATCACCATCAACATCAAATTCAACTGGCACCACTTCGAAATCGTCAACAGACAATAAATGTCACACATTGATCATAATAGGATTGAGAGGCGTCGGTAAATCAAGTTTAGCTTTAATGGCGCTGGCCGCCCTAAAATAT
Organism: Debaryomyces sp. S3305; assembly: GCA_024586305.1. NCBI lineage: Eukaryota > Fungi > Ascomycota > Pichiomycetes > Serinales > Debaryomycetaceae > Debaryomyces > Debaryomyces sp. S3305. The sequence goes on from JAMYHY010000060.1 coordinate 33,030, forward strand.
AAGTATGTAGATGTTGAAAAATGTGTCCTGGAATATACTGGTATGCCAGAAGCCCGGTTTCTTGAAAAGGTGACTATAGAAGAGTATAGGGAGTTGCAATTTAAGTTAGTTTTGAGTGCTTTGAAAGAAAACGAAAGTAACAATCTGATTGTTGTGTTGCCTTCAACAGTTATTGATTCTCATTTGTTGATCAACTATTTAGCTCATAAGCAATACCCATACATTATAAATGTTGAAACAGAAGAGTCACGTATTTTGAATTATCTTAATTTTAATGGTTCTTACGATAAAGGTGTCAAATTAATTCAACTGAAGTTTTTGAAGTATAGAGCTATTGCCAAATATAACTTTTTTAATTTGAATTCAGATTTGCTGTTCATAAAAGAAAATTTAATTTCAATCGGTAGTAATAATACTTATTCTAACAACGATAGTAATAGTTATCTCCTTTTAAAACCAATTGAAAAAGAGTTTATCAGATTTTTAAACTTTATACTCAAAGGATCGTACTCTGCAGCAACAATTTCTGGAAATTTACACTTGAAAATGAATTTTCTAGAAAGATTCACCACTTGCTTGCAAATTAACTTTCCTAACAGTATAAGTGACGGATTTTTAAATAATCTATACGAAACAATCTATGGTTCTGATGCAATTGAAATTCAGTTTGATTTGATTCGAGTAATCAAGCTAAACATATCTGCGTCCAACGTGAAAATAGACGAATTTATTGCGCAGGTCAGACGTTATACTTACTGTTCAATACCAATAATATTAAGCATATCTAATAGTTTACCAGAATTAAACTTGTTTATTGATGAATATTCCATTTCTTCCGGTAGCGATTATAGTCAAATCAAAAGAGACTTGATAAGTTTTTATTTTAATATTTTGAATTCAGGAATAAAAAATGGATTAGACTATCTTATAGTTGACTTATCAACGTGCTTTAATGATAAAGAAAACTTCATATCTAATGATTCAAAGTCTGAAGAAATAATTTCAATCTTAAAGGAATTGGTAGCCGTTAGCGGCCATACAGAAATAATAGGATCATTTACTTCCAACGATCCAAATTTTTGGATATCGCAATATGGAGCAATTCAAGTAGTTGAGTTAGCTAAGAACATAGGAATTAAATTTTTAAGACTTACTTCACCTGCAAATGAATTATCAGACAATTTTAAAGTTATGTTCTTCAAGCAGAATTTGAAAATAATATACCCAAATTTGAACATGGAAGTGATTGCCTTTAATACAGGAAAACTAGGAAAACTTTCTTTGCTTATGAACAAGACGCTAACTCCTGTTTCATTCAATCCGGGACGCGAGATAAGCCCATCTATTGCACAATCTGACCAAATTTCAAGTTTGTCATCATTTGATATACAAAAGGCATTGAATTCATCTTTCGTTACTCCATCTCTAGACTTTTATGTGATGGGAATAAATGTCTCGAAGTCTTTATCTCCCGAAATGCATAATTCTGCCTATAAAGCTCTAGGATTACCTCACTGTTTCAAAATATTTGAACGTTCTTCGTTGACACCCAACTTGACAAATTTGGTCAATTCTCCCACGTTTGGGGGAACTGCAATAATTATGCCGTTCAAAATGGAAGCTTTGAATTATGTTGATACAATGTCAAATCATGTCAAAATAATAGGCGCCTTAAATACAATTATCGCTGAAAGATCAATTGAAAATCCGAACAAGATAATTAAGACCAGAGGTGAAAATACAGACTGGTTGGGTGTGAAGTTAACATTACAGGATAACATCTCGCCGATTAATGCTATAAGCAAAAACAAAACTGCACTTGTAATTGGTGCAGGTGGTATGAGCAGAGCAGCAATTTATGCACTAATACAATTAGGATATCAAAAGATACTTCTTTATAATCGAACTTATGAAAAGGCGCAGAAACTTGCCAACTACTATAACAGCTTATCTCCAATTCGGTCATCTATAGCATTATCTATAGGAGAGGTCAGTTCACACGACGATTTAAATTATTTTGAAATTGTTTTATTGAACGATGATGAATATTTGAATGCAAAAATTCCAAATAATTTTGACTATCCATCTGTTGTTATTTCATGTGTCCCTAGCTCAGATCCTCTCACAGGCAAATTAACAAATTTCGAATTGTCGCTGGAATGGTTTAAAAGTCCGTCTGGTGGGGTTGTTTTAGAGACAGGCTATGATCCATTAGTAACACCACTCTTAAAAAATACCAGCAAGTTTAGTAGTAAGGGATGGGTTGGGATTAACGGATTGAACTATCTTTATGCTCAAGTATTGGCTCAATTTGAAATGTTTACAAATAAACCTGCACCAAGGGCATTATTAAAAGATGTTGTTATCAAGCACTATCAAATGAAAAAATCAGAAGGTTAAGTTTTCCGGAAGCTAGGCACTAAATACATACTATGAGTGCCATATCTTTTTAGCATATTCTATTTATAATTTAATATATTAGTTTCCACGAGAATCAATTTAAGTAATTATTTTATTAAGTAAAGTTTCAAAATTTATATGATTTTTATTGACTATGTACTACTAAAGTCTTGCATCTTCATACAACCCACCGAAGGAATATCTTGGAGACTTGCCTGTCTTATATTCGTTCCAACCTCTTTCAGCTTCTGCAAAAGCTTCGTAACCCCATAAGAACTCTTGAAATTTTGGATCAGCCCATCTATTTGGACAGCCAATAGCTGGTGGACTGATAGCAAGTTTCTTGTCTCTTGTAACTTGCTCTTGACCATCATGCAAATGGAAGATGTTTCTGCACTCAGTGGAACCTTGAACAACTTGAGTAGTTCTCCATTTTCTCAATGATTCGCAAATGGATAATAAATCATGAATTTGGGACTTATCTTCGATTCTGCTGAACAAACCTGCCAATACTGCGGCATCTTCTAAAGCTTGCGAAGCACCAGAAGCCAAATATGGCAAAGTTGCATGGGAAGCATCTCCTAAAATGATGAAATTACCTTTTTTAGGAGTCCACACTGGTAATTCTCTGGAATTTTGTAATCTCCATTTACCAGTCTCTTGGATTAGACTGAACAAGGTTTTTAATCTTGGATCCCAATCTTCAAATATAGCACTTATTTCTTCTTTATCAGCATGTTGGACAGCAACGTCTTTTGGTAAGGTATCTGGCGATAAGATCACTACATTACATGTTTTACCACCTTGTAATAAATAAACCACAATATGCTTATCTGGTCCCCACCAAAAGTTAATATTAGCGGTTTCATAGAATGGGGCTAATTCGGCGTGCTTCTTCATGTCTTCGACCTTAATCAAGGCCCTGTATGCTAAATCACCAGTATCATAAGGTAAATCTTCACGACCTAAAACAGCCGATCTCAATTTTGATTTAATACCGTCATATCCAACAACGACATCACCGGTGTATGATTTACCGTTCGAAGCTGTAACAGTATTATTTTCGAAGTCAACATTATTGATATGCGTGTTTAAGATCATGTCAACACCAACTTCTTTTGCTCTTTCAACTAAAACTTTGTGGTAGTCAGCTCTGTGAACATGCAAATACATGGAATTGTAGTTTTCTTCAGTGTATGGAACCAAATTTTGCTCTGAAATCTGCTTACCGTCTTCCCAACGGAAAATCTTGAAATTCTCTGGAATCATAGAATGCTTCAAAAGATTATCCAAGCAACCGATTGTTTTGATAATCTTAACCGATGGTGGTGGTATCTGTATACCAGCCCCAATTTCACCCAATTCAGGTGCTTGTTCTAACAACTTAACGTTATGACCTGCTAACTTCAAACAGATGGCTGCGGTAACACCACCCAAACCAGCACCGACAATAACGAAATCAAGAACCACTTTCGTTTTTGGAATTGAATTTTCAAGAGCAATCATTATAATATTAACTATAGATATTTATAAAACTGACTATCATATTAACTACTTCAGAGGATTGAAATTCAATTTATATATTCCATGTTTTGGTGTAGTTTTCGGATAAGTGTTTAACTCGGGGTATCGCTTATTCATTTACCCGTGATTTGATTGCAAAATTTTGCAATGGATTGTGGGGCATAGTGCGAATATTTTATTGTAAGTAGGAACCTACATCCGATATACAAGATTAGATCTTGTACAAACTAGTTTAAAGAAATCAATAATTTATTTGTAAATATCCATTTTTCAATATATATCAAAGACAAAACTTAAGGATAAGAGTTATCATGCATAATTTAACTGTGAAGTACTAACTTAGTTCTGGAAAACTTCTTTCAAGAACTCTTCTTCTTCGGCATTATGCATAGCCTTAGTTCCGGCAGCCACAGAAGCTGATGGATCACGACCGGCATAACGTAAAGATTTATCCTTATGTTTTTCAGTATTTTCTAAGACAGTTGTAATACGTGGAGCAGAGTAAGAGTAGGAACCCATGTTCAATGGTTCTTCTTGACACCAGACTAAGTCTTCCAATGCAGGGTAGCTGTCTAAAGCGTCACGTAATTGAGCGAATGGGAATGGGTGTAATTGTTCAATTCTGATGAAAGCAGTAGATTTATCTTCAATTTCAGCACGCTTCTTGTGTAAGGCAGTGAAAACTTGACCAGAACAGAGAATAACACGTTTTATATCTTCCTTAGCACTAATGCTCTTACCTAATTCAGGATCTTCAATGATCCATTGGAAGTGAGATTCACCGGTGAATTCAGATAATTCAGACTTAGCTAATGGGTGACGTAATAACTGTTTAGAGAAGAATAAGACCAATGGCTTTCTGAATTGTCTATGCATTTGACGACGTAACAAGTGGAAAATATTTGCTGGTGTAGTTGGGTAAGCAACCTGCATGTTAGCATCTTGATGTTGTCTTTCTAACAATTCAGGAGATGGGAAATATCTTTGATCTTCATTACATAATTGTAAGTATCTTTCGATTCTACCGGAGGAATGTTCTGGACCTTGACCATCATAACCGTGTGGTAATGAAAGGACTAAACCTGAACGTTGTTTCCATTTAGACTCAGCAGCAGAGATGAATTGATCAACAATGACTTGAGCAGTATTAGCGAAATCACCGAATTGAGCTTCCCATTGAACTAAAGCATCTGGAGAGGTTAAGGAGTAACCATATTCGAAACTCATAACACCGTATTCAGATAATGAAGAGTTACAAATAACAAAAGCACCTTGATCCTCAGATAAGTTGTTTAATGGAGTGTAGGTCTGTTCAGAGGATTGGTCATGCAAAACGGCATGACGTTGAGAGAAAGTACCTCTTTCAACATCTTGACCAGACACTCTAACGTGGTAACCTTCTAATGCTAAAGAACCATAGGCTAAGGCTTCACCAGTTGACCAGTCAATACCTTCACCGGTTTCAACAGACTTCTTTCTGGCATTCAAAATACGCTTTAAGTTACGGTGAACTTCGAAACCTTCTGGAGCTTCTGAAATAGCTGTACCGATCTTCTTTAAGGTGTCTTCTTCAACAGCAGTTGGCAAATGAGGCAAGACTTCGGTAGCCAATTCCTTTGGAGACTTGAAATCTTCCCAAGCAGTAGTCAACCATTCTCTAGAAGTTGATTGGTATTCCTTGGACTTAGAAAACGATTCATCTAAGATATTCCAAACCCATTTCTTATGTTCATCAATATCTTCCTTCGTGAAAGTACCTTCTTCAATTAATTGCTTGGTGTAGTAATCAATAACAGGTTTCTTTTCTGCAATCTTTTGGTACATCAATGGTTGAGTGAAAGCTGGTTGATCAGTTTCATTATGACCATGTTTACGGTAACCAACAAGATCAATAATAACATCGGTATGGAAGGTAGCTCTCCATTCAGCAGCTAAGTTGAAAATAAAGATATTGGCTTCTACATCATCTGCATTGACGTGGAAAATTGGGGCATTAATGGACTTTGCAATATCAGATGGGTATAAGGTAGATCTAGCAAATCTTGGGTCAGTAGTGAAACCAATTTGGTTATTAACAATAATGTGGATGGTACCACCAGTTGAATAATCTGGCAAGTTAGCAAGTCCCATAGTTTCATAAACAACACCTTGACCAGAGAAAGCTGCATCACCATGTAATAAGATGGACATAGCCTTTTTGTATTCGCCAATATCATTCTTGTATTGTTGAATAGCTCTAGTCTTACCTAACACAACACCATCTTCGGATTCTAAATGAGATGGGTTGGCAACGAGAGATAAGTTGACGTGCTTACCAGATGTAGTTGGTCTAGCGTAGTTCATACCTAAATGGTACTTAACATCACCGGAACCTTCGTCAAATTCTCTTGAACCAGTAAATTCAGAGAAAATGGATTCGTTTGGCTTACGAACAACATTAGATAACATATTCAAACGACCTCTGTGTGGCATACCAATGACAACGTCTTCAACTCCAAACTCAACTGAGGTATCAATCATGGCTTTCATACCTGGAACAACGGATTCTGCACCTTCTAAACCGAATCTCTTGTCGTTAGGGAACTTACTAGCCAAGAATGATTCAAAAGAACAAGACCAAATCAAACGGTCTAAAATTTGTCTCTTTTCATCTGGAGAATACTTGTATGGCTCAGGAATTTCAATTCTTTCTCTTAACCAGTCACATTGCTCCTTGGATGGAATATGAATGTATTCAACACCGTATGATTGACAGTATAATCTTTCACAGTTTGAAATGATTTCTCTTAATGTTAAAGATTTCTTACCACCTTCAGCAAATCTAGGTAAAATACCCGGACCTAAGGTGATCTGCTTGTCCATATCGGCCTCAGTGAAACCGTAGTGTTCTAAAGTCAATTCTTTTGGAACAACATCGTTGTCACCAAAAGAGATTCCCAAAGGATCAATCTTGGCCTTTTGGTGCCCTCTAACTTGGTATGCACGGACCAATAATTGAACCTTCAAGTGAGTGACGACGTCCTCGTTAGTTGGTGATGATCCTGGAACAAACCCGGCAGCACCTCCTGCTACTGTAGGAATAATGGTTGGCGGAGCCGTGAACGCCTTGGATGGAGGAACGTTGCTTGATTCAATGTTCTTGAAATAAGCATTCCACGAAACGTGCACACTGGATGGATCATGTTTCCAAGCAGCGTACATTTCATCAATATAGTTGGCATTGTTGCTCAATAAAAACGAGTCTTGACCGGTAGCAAATAAACGAACAAATGGTTTTACTTGAGCTTTCATTAATTGAGCGCGAGGAATTGCGCTTCTAAAAGCCCTAAGCATTGTTAATAGATTATTACTTTAAATATATCCAAAAACTATCTAAAACTAATATTTGTTTAGTTTATAGATCATTTAATTATATAAAGAAGGAGTACGAATAGTTTTTTAAATCTGGCCTAACGAAGCCTTTTAATTTGTCCGCGCAGTTTTCGTTGAAAAAAAAAAATACCGACCGTCCCCGACATCTCCGGGGATAAATTTGTTCTCCGGTCATTCTCCAGGTTTAATGAACCAATACAACTGCCAAACGTGCATCGTATACCCGTAGTACTGAGAAATATATACGGATGTCCGACATGGAGCCGTTAATTGTAGTATACAGTTACTCAGGCTCATAAATTAGAGTAAGTTGCAGAGTTGCTGCGTAGAATGTAGTCGGTACAACTCCGCGAAATGGTAATCCTGAAGTGTTAAATGGTAGCGCCGGTTACTTTACGGCATACAACAGAGTTTCTTGGGGCAATATGGTATAATTATGGGCGCTGAATGGAACCGGAAACCAGGACGATATTGGCACAATAAAATATGGATATTCAGTATTGCCGTTAACCGATACTTGTTTTTCCGGTATTGGCCTGCCCTCGGAGTTGACCTAAAAACTTGGTGGACTTTATAGTGACTAATAGTTTATGCATTTGTGAGTATAAGCAAGTCCATACCAAAGGTTAGAGTGGCACAAGGGAGTAGGCGAAAACGATGTCCTTTTTGCCTGGAATCTAAATTCTGATTCAAACGGAAAAAAAAACTCTCGTTCTTGCTATATAACCTCCGGGTTGGCTGCAATTTTTCTCAAAACGTAAATACAGAGAAATATTTCTGCCATGTACTTCTATGAGGCCTCGATAGATGGCATGTAGGTCAAGAGGACTGTGATACGGCAATAGATTCAACATACTACTTGAACGAAAGGGTAAGTAGAATAGGGCGATCGACAACGGACTACGGATTCGGCGACAATCTGCACCAATTGAGAACAAAATGATTTTATATGGCTTGCGCTCATAACCAGAAAAACGGCCTAAGAATGGAGGAAGACCTCCTGCTATTGGGCATTTAGGAGGCCTTCCTTGACCAGACTCACGAGCTCATGAACGCACGGCGTGCTTCTACGTTTCAAGTTATTGCAAAATAAATCACGGGGCACCATATAATGCCATGAAAAATCGCGTGCAATAACCCGAATCTCGCTACTACAGTGAATCGTTGGTGGCTCTGTATTGCTTTGAGCTCTATAACAATTCACATGAGACAGGGTTAACCCAATTGAAAAACCACATTGAACTATATACCCTGGAAACCTCAACAAACTGAAAATATAAACAAAGAGGATGTATTAATACAGAATTGTAACTAAATTGACATATTAATTTATGCTTCTTCGTCGATAACACCACGTTCGGAAACATAGATACCATCCAAGAACTTACGGATATCCTTGTTTCTGACACGACAAACTTGTTGGATATCAGCAGCGTTTTGAGAAACATCTTCTAAGGAGTTACCGGATAAGACAACTTCATCCTTTTGGTTGGTAGAAAATTCAACAGAAACACCATCGAAGATCTTGATTTGTCTGACTCTCTTTTCACCTAAGAAATTTCTGATTTCAACGTAAGATTGACCATCAATTTCAACAACGTTAACGTTGATAGGGAAATGCGCATAGACGTATCTCATCTTGTACTTGTAACCCTTGGTGACACCAGTGATCATGTTAGCAATTAAAGCCTTGACGGTTCTTAAAGCAGCAACGTGCTTTCTTTCACCATTGTGGACAGTGATTCTGATAGCACGGTTGGTAACCTTAGTGAAGGTAACATCAATGTGCTTTAAGTCCTTCTTTAAAGTACCTCTTGGTCCGGTAACAGTGATGCTTCTGGCCTTGATTTGGACGTTGACACCTTCTGGAATATCTAAGATTTGATCGGTTTGAATGTACTTCATTTTTGTTTGCTGATGATAATGGAGAAATAATAAATTTTTCACTGAAAAACTTTTTAATGAATATATATACTCAGTAGAAAGTATGGTCAGAGACTGAAAAATTTTTCAAGTCGTGTAATTACAAATATGAATTTTCAAAATATTGGCGGATTCAAATATACACACTATATACTGAGAAATACGCATACGAATACAATAGGGCTTTTACGAGATAAGCTTTACATGGTAATTAAGATGAATTATTTCGTTATTTATATTGGCTTATAATCCTATATAACTTACAAATCTTGTTCATCCAAAGTTTTGAATTCAGTTGGTTTAATGGAATCTGGGAATGTAACACCCAATTCAAGTAAAGTACTGAAATTTTTGGCAAAATCACTGAAGAATAAATTTTCGTCTTCGGCATACATTTTGACGTACTTAAGGAAAGTGGAGTCTTCCTTCAAGGCCATGTCTGTTGGCAACATCATGAATGAGTTGGTTTCGTCATCTTCATATTGTTTTTTACCATCCCACTTTTTGACGTGCCAGTTTTGCAATAATCTAACAAAGAAGTCATTTGTAAACATGTTGAAGGAAGGTCCCCATGGACCGTCGTAATTGGTATTTTCCTTGTGACATTTACCTAAACAATGAGCACCAATTAAACACACAGTTTCACGTTCGTTGAAGCCCATTCTTCCAAATATACCCTTCACGTAATCAGCATCCCTAGATGCATCTGGTAATCTACCATTTTCTGGAACTCTTTCCTCGTCGGTGATATCTTGACGACCTGGTCTCCATTTGATTTTTGGTCCACCACATTCTTGGATTGCAACCACTCCACCTAAAGTCCATAAATCACCATGGCTTAACCAGGAATACTTATCCTTAAACTCTTGCAAAAAATCTCTTCCATGATTCAATCCAGAGTTTTCCCCATCAGTCAATTCAGGCTTATAGATCATGGTACCACCGTATGATCCCCCGGTGTTATCTTCTTTCTTGTAAGTACCACTTGTGTGCCATGCGAGACGTGTAAGTAGACCATAACGACCAGCACCGTCATCAGCATCATCTTGGTCTCTGACCTTTTCGGCTATCTCGTTATAAAGGTTTTGATAGTCCTTGATTGACTTGCCCTTTGGAATGGCTGCAGTATTAACTATACCTGAACCAGCCAATAACTTTTTGTAATTGTGTGAAGGTGTGTTGCTATTCTTATTATTGTTGAAATAAGTAGCAGACAAAATACCAGACCCAATCAACGTAGCAAGGAAGTAAGCCCCGTACTTGGATTGTGAATTGTTCTTCCCATAACTTTGGAAGACTTTTGCAAGTGGAACGCTTTGTCTTTTAAATACAGCCGTAGACATCTTGTTAAATTTAAAAAGTCAAATTTAATAAAATAGTATAGATATGAAATGTCAATTGACCTGTTATAATTGGCTATTAATCCTTCAAGTATAATTTATAGTGGAGAATTGAATGAATTTATATACTATGTTCTACGCACGGAAGCCTATGACCTAGAAGGGGAAGTTATTATTAATATCATCACCCGGAAATATCGCTTAAATTAGAAGCTGCCTGTTTTGCCTAAAATGGCCACATATATTTTGATTTTTCCTTACATTACAAATGCATCTCCATAGATCTATAGAACCACTTTGATTACTCATTACAATCAGTACTATTTAATGCAGTAGATGTAATATGTTTCTTCATAAGAGTGCAACTTGCAACCTAGACGTGCATACGACTCGCGCTCTTCAAGATTGCTAATATGGAAAAGACCCATTATGATTGGCTCTTGCAACAATAAATCTGGTGATAATTACAAAATAGGTAACACTTTTAATTATAATTTTAAGGAAATATTAATAAATTAGAGTTTAAACTATATTACATTCAAATTTTAGACGAAAGGAAATTTTCAACGGTCGTAGCGTCTTCGTAAACCCAAGAACCCTCTTCATTGTATGCCTTCGCATTTGTACACATCAATTGTAAGCTATCCATAAATGATTCGAAAGACTCGAAATTTTCTTGTTTCAAGTTCTTTTTAATTTGATTAATTGATGTTGGCTGTTTGATTATCTGGTAATAATCTGGATAGAGTTTTCTTGAAGGCAACGACATAAAAATCTCCGAAATGTTGTGGCCATCGGACTCTGCAGTTAATTGGCAAAGTTCTTCGAGAACATTAGTACACTTTTCGGCCAACTCATTTGAGTCATCCACTCTTTCCAATTCGGAGATGTCGTCATCATTGTCTGTGTAGCCATTGGTTTGAGGAGTGGTCGAACGACGGGATCTTTTTCTTGGTCTCAAATTATCTTCGTCTAGGTCTCCATCCACTACATCTTCATCATCATCACTCAATGGCTCAGCAGATTCTCCTATATTCTTTCTTCTTTTTGCAACTCTGGCCTCTTTACGTCTAATGGCATCCTCGACTGTATCATTGTCATTGTCCATAGCCATCAACCATTGTTCTTCAGTTAAACCATCATCATACTTCACCTTTTTCTTGTCTCTCATACGAGCCAATTCCTTAGTATCTTTCTCGAAATGGTGTGACACGTCCTCTGTGAAAACAGTCGGCAACTCTTCCTTTTCTATTAATCTTGATTTAGGACCTCCTTGTCTAGCTGCGAGCTTTTCACTGATCATTCTTTCGTTATCAATTTGTGCGAATAATACCTTCTCATCCTCTGAACGAGCTAATACTTCATTCAATTCTTCATCATCTAGCGAATCATTTTCTTCATTGTCATCATTACTAGCTTCCGCTTCTAATAATCTCTTTAAGAAGGCTTCTTGCTCTTCGGCAGTCGATTTGTTATCGAACTTACCAGCTTGAATAACTTTGCCATCGATATCTAATTTTTGATGTGCTCTCTCCAAAATGACTTCTTCCACAGAATCGTTGGTAATTAATCTCAAAATACGAACCTCATTCTTTTGACCAATACGATGTGCTCTATCTTGAGCCTGTAAATCTTGATGCGGATTCCAATCAGTATCGAAAATAATAACTGTGTCTGCTGTTTGTAAATTCAAACCTAACCCACCAGCTCTAGTGGACAAAAGGAAACAGAAATACTCTGAATTAGGTGCATTGAAATATTTCAACATATCTTGTCTATCTTCTGCTTTTGTTGCACCATCAAGCCTCAAGTATTTCATGTCACGCCATCTCAAGAAATCTTCCATAATATTCATGACTTGAGTCATCTGGAAGAAAATCAACACTCTATGACCCGAAGCTTTGAATTTAGGTAAAACCCTGTCAAGTAATTCAAATTTACCACTAACTCTCCAAATTAAATCATTTGTTAAACGGGTTGAGTTTAAAACAGTTTCGACTTCTTCGAAAACGAAAGGATGATTACAAATTTTCCTCAATTGCATAATCTTATTGTTTAAACCTTTAATACCTGACTTCGCTCCTCCGACGTCGACACCGACAAATAACGCATTGTGTTTCAACATTTGTTGATACAAGACATACTGCAAACCAGATAAGTTACACTTAAGAACTTTTTCAACTTTATCCGGCAAATCTTTTTCAACATCTTTCTTCAATCTTCTTAATAAGAATGGTCTTAAAACTTTATGCAATCTTCTAATAACTAATAAGGATTCTTCTTCAGTCAATTCAATTTTTTCTTGTGAACCTGTATTAGCAAATGGTGTATTAAACCACTCATCGAAAGATTTAACAGAATTAAAAATTTTTGGCAAAACGAAATTTAATAACGCCCATAATTCAGGTAAATTATTCTGCAATGGTGTACCAGTCAAAATTAACCTATTTTTAGTCTTGTAATAGTTTTTCAAAGTAATAGATAATTTAGAAGTTGCATTCTTCATTCTGTGACCTTCATCAATAATCATGTGAGAATAGAAAAATTTAGATAATAAAGGCCTTTCTCTTATAATATATTCATATGTAGTCAAAATAACCTGAAACGCGCCAGATCTGACTTCTGCTTGCATGGATTTACGTTGTTGTTGAGATCCCTTGTAAACAATAACATCAACAGAAGGGGCCCATTTTTCAAACTCCATTGTCCAATTTGTTATTGTTGACAATGGAACGACAACCAAAAACTTATCTTCATGCTTTCTTTCAATTAAATAAGTTATTAAAGATATAGATTGAATAGTCTTACCTAAACCCATCTCATCTGCAAGAATACCATTCAATTTATTATTGTATAATGATACCATCCATTCCAAACCTTTTATTTGATATTCTTTTAAGGTACCTCCTACAAGAATAGAAGGTTGCTCCTTTATTTCTTCTTTGACTCTATGGGCTACTTGATAGTAATCTATCTTTTCTCGTAATTCCTCTACATTATCTTCTTTCTCAGGCACTGCTTCATCCTCGATGTGCTTCTCACCTTGAACATCAACAGCTCCTTGTTCGACTTGTTGAACCTTAACTGCTTGAGCCAAAGAGTCCAAAAAGGTGTTGGTTTGCTTTAATAAATGCGTAATTCTGTGATCTTTTGTTTGATCCAATAATTTAATATAAGCCTCTTCATCGTTTGCTTTCAAAGCTTGCAAACGCTGTTTAGCAGTTTTTTCTAACTTCTTCGATTCATCCTTTTCGGTAACAGAATGGAACAGATTGACAGCTCTAGAAATAGACGAAATTTTATTTAAGCGGTTAAGCTTTTTATTTACAAAATCTTCGGAGTTGATTAAGATCTGTTGAACTTTTTCAACGTGTAATGCGTGCTTTATTCTATTGGCTTCCAATTTACGTTTCTCTTCTAATTGAGAAGCAAGCAAATGTGGATTTGGTTGAATAATTTTTGGCCTGATATATATAGATCTTCTTGCTTGCAATGTTAATGGGACTTTGTTTAAATCCGGATTATCATAATGTGAATTTGTTGCTTGGCTGATAATAAGATTTTTCTTCAATTGCTTTTGCTTTGCCAAAAGTTGTAGCGATTTCAATTCAATCAAAGCCTTAATTTTCAAATCATCGTAGTTGGCTTGACTCTTTAATGAATCAGTTTTGAAAGTACCCAAGTTTGCAGGCAAATTTTCAAGCTCCCTTATACGGTTTGATATCTTAGATGATATCATTTGTTCGGTATAATAATTACCAACAGGCGCATGCATTGGATTGATCGAGCCAAGAGGCTGAGGAACCTTGATTCCCAAAGATTCTGCCCTTTTCATGAAATCATTTAAATTCGATTTGGATCTTAAAAATGCCTCAATGAATTTGTCTGTATCCTTATTACGAGTAGACTCACTTTCGGAATTTATCACCGATTCGTAATCCTCTTGTAACGATTCCGGCAAATCCAAATCCTTCGACAAGAATTGCAAACCGGCAATTTGTTTCTCTAACAATTCTAAATCCAAAGATTCTTCCGATTTTTGTGCTTTTAAAGATTCATAAAACGTCTGTTCGTTCTTGACGAACTGTTTATATTGCTCACTAATCTTGTAAAAAACATTCTCGATTGCTAACCTCTCCTCCTCCGTGGGATCCTTGAATACTGGCCTCACATCACTAGATGTTCCCTTGAAATCGCTTACTCCATTCTCCTTATTTTCAAGGTATCTAACAAAATTATCGTGCTTTTCCTTTGCTTCATTTGACGCTTTCATCAATTGTTGATACTTATGTAATAATGCGTTTAGCTCCTCTCTGGTCTCAGGAAACGATACAGATACAACCTTACGTGACACAGACATATCGCCTCCAGTCCCGCTACCGTTGTGTAAAATGTTTCCGTTAGTTACGTTCGGCCCTTCACTCATGTCCGCTTTTTTTAATGGTCAATAACTGGGTAAGAAAATGAACGAATAATTATCTTTTCTTTCGGATATAGACTGAATTTGCTATTATTATATACACCTGTAACAATATACGCTATCCAGTTAATAAATAGCCTCTAGATTCCCAAACTATCTAATTGATTGGATCTAAAATCAACTAGTGTTACGATTTGGTTGAGTTTTAATTAATCCTCACCAAATTTTCCGCGTTTTTGTGTCCATTTGGCGATAATGACACAAAACCACAGAAACCATGAAAATTTCCCGAGCAAAGGAAGATCATACTATGTTTAATCATATAGGTTAACATTGAATAGGAGGTTCAATATTTGTATAAAGAAGGAATTACTATAGAATATGCTTATGCTCAAAAATATTGGGATTTACAATAGGCTGATCAATACGATTGGCAGATCGGTTCGTTTTAATTCGAGCGGAAGGTCGTCGTTAAATTGGGTCGAGTACTTAAACTTGAAGAAGCAAAACAATAGGCTTAATGTGGCATCATCGGCATTTACTAGTTTGGCGGGTGCGTTTATAACGTTGACTTACTTAGGAAACATCGAAATACAGGTTGATAAGCCTATAATGGGGTTGGACCCGTTTATGGTCATGGGTGGTGCCGTCATCTTAGGCGGTGGTGTAGGGTACTTGTTTGGACCGTTCATCGGTACTGCATTATTCAGCTTGAAGAACAAAGCGGCCATGCATCAATTCAAGATAAAAGATCAAATTTTCTTGCAAAAAATCAAGCATCACAGGGTGGATCCATCGTCGCAATCTTTCTCTAATCCAGTTCCTGATTACTATGGTGAAAGAATCTATTCGTTGAAGGATTATAAGCAATGGTTAAGAGATTGCAATGCTTTCAAAAGAAAGGCCAAGGAATTCCTTTAGTTCAGCTGTTCAACTGTGGGAACTGTCAGACTGGATGCAAAGGTCAAAAGTCAAAATTTTTGTATATATTCACAAGTATAGGCTCGCTAGTAAATGACTATAATCATGATATGTAAATTACTGTATTGTGTCTATAAAAATCTGCTACCATAGTCTCTTATTTGTACTTCTGGACTTGTTGGTTCTTTGTAATTCCGCACTATGAACGAGGTACGTAATTAAATTTTCCGAACATTAATAGACCTAATCAGATATAATCAGATTTAACTAGTAGTAGATAATAATGACATTGAAAGTGGCATTTTTAGGCCCGGAAGGCACTTATACTCACCAAGTAAGTATGAATATTCAGAATAATGCACAATGTACTTTAAAATATAACTAACGGTTAAGGCATTAATCCAACAATTTGGCAATGAGTCAAATGTTGAAATATATTCACAGGCAGCTATATCTGACTGTTTTCAAGTTCTCGACTCAAAAGAAGTTGACTATGCAGTAGTTCCGTTTGAGAACTCAACTAATGGACAGGTGGTATATACTTATGACTTACTCAGGGATTGGTTCATACCGTCGAATCAAGATCAGGATACCAAAGAGAACCAACATATTGCACCAAAATTTAGAATTGTTGGCGAACAATTTGTTTCAATTCATCATAACTTCTTGTCCAATGCCAAGTCATTGGATTATATAACAACGATATATTCACATCCGCAAGTATGGGGTCAAGTAACCAAATTTTTATCAAAGCATATTACCAAAAAGATTACTAAACTTGATAGTGATTCAACTTCTAAGGCAGCAGAAATCGTATATAATGATAAGTCAGGTACAAGTGCATGTATATCTTCTAAGATCAGTGCAGACTTGTACAAATTACCAATACTTTTTGAAAATATCGAAAATTCTTCCAATAATACCACAAGGTTTTTGGTGTTAGGTTACAATGAGATTAATTCACACCCACCAGAGCCGGAGAATGATTCACGTCCAAAGGCATATGTTACTTCGATAATTTTCACCTTGGATCATGATGATCCTGGGGCATTATGTGCTGTGTTAGACACATTCAGGAAGAATAACATCAATTTAACGTCGATCAACTCCAGACCTTCACATTTAAAGCAATGGCAATATGTATTTTTTGTAGAGTTAGTTGGAAGCATTGATGATGAAAACGTATCAGCTAGTATAAATAGCTTAACTCGTAATTGCCTTACGTTGGAGGTTCTAGGATCGTTTCAAAGATGTTGGAGGTATTGGAGTGAACAGTAAATAAGTGAATAGCTACAGGAACTAATAAATTCATAGTGAAATCAATTCATAATTAGATAGTATACAATACAAAAGCAATTTGGTTAATTACCAAATTTTTGATAACTCCATTCCCTGTTATCTAATGGACATACATTTCTAGATTTTAACCACCTAGCAATACAATGCATATGGAAAGCATGGTTGCACATTCCCCAAGCTGCAATACATTCTTCATTTGAATTATTTAGAGTGTTAGGTTGACATTCTATGCATGGCTCCATTAAATGATTTCTGCAAATTGCACAAGTCTCCACAATTATATCTAAAAAGTTAGTAAAAGTTCATAATATAAAGTAAATATCAATAGTACGCTTAGGTCGTGATACATACCCCAAGACCAGAAGGCGACAGCTGTCCATTTTTTTACTTCAAATTTCTGCTTTGAAGATTTTGATTTTGACTCGATTTGTTGTTCATTTTCAAGATCTATTTAGTAAAATTGGTTAGTATTTCGTTCAGAAGACATAAGCACCAATTAGTTACTTACGACTATCGATTTCCATATGATCGTCATTCATCCTCAGGCTACTGTTGTATGAAGATTATAAAAAAGGATAAGAATTAAAATGTTAGTAACCAAACAGGTAGCGAATTTTTGAAATGCGATTCTTACTAAACGAATGTAACTTAATGAACGTTTTATATAGCAGCTTTTTATTAAAATTAATTATAGCACCATGACGAGTACTAACGAGGATATAATATCTTCTTTATACCCACCACCACCTCCTTACTTTAAATATTTTACAGAAGAAAATTTAAACAACTTGGAAATATGGAAGAATAAGATCCAAGATGAAATGCAGATAGATAAGATGGACCTAGAACAGGTGAAAGAAGACCAAGATAATAAACCACCAGGCGAATTGAAATTCTTGGTTCCACCTGAACAGCCAGATGGAGATCATTATAGGGGGTTTGGTAATTTATGGTCGTTTGAAGATAAGTTACCAGGCTTAAAAGAACTGGGATGGACTCAACTATACAAAGATGACGATGAATTGATTACTTCAAACACTAAGATAGACGAATTACACAAACTAATGGATTCATTATTACTTAACTTTTTGGAACTAATTGGAGTGGTATCTATTGATCCTCAACAATTTCACTATAAAATTGAAGATTTGAAATTAATTTTAATAAACATAAATCATATTTTAAATACATATAGACCACATCAATCCAGAGAGAGCCTAATAATGCTTCTAAGGAAGCAAATTGATATGAAACGAAACGAAATCAGCGAAATTGATAAAACTAGTGAGGATATTAAATCGAAAATCTTAAAACTAGTAGGTACAGGCTATATGGGTGATCAAGAGGACGTTAAAAGCGAACATGATTCAACTCGAGATGAAGAGAGTATCAAGAATAACATAATACAGAAACTATTGAATGAAAATGTATAGATATATATGTATATATATTACTTATGTATAGATTACGAAGGAATACAAAAATGGCATATATATAGGACTGTACCGTTAAAAGAGATCTAAAAGATCATTGTTCACTTTATTTTGATTACTAGATGACGAGGAAGTATCATTGATCTTTAAATTATCAATACCTTGTGCCAAGTTTTGATTTTGTTGACTTTGTGGAGCTGGTGTCTTGAATAAGTCTAGTATATCATTTGTTGAAGACTGTATAGGTTGTGTTGGTTGCACCTGCGAAGGCATAGCAGGGGCTGCAAATAAATCATTTAATTCATCTAGTAATGAGGAAGAACCATTGCTAGAACTATTATCAGGTTTAACTTCATCATCGTCAAAATCAAGTAAATTCTCATTTTTAGAATTATTAATAATCTCTTGTTTCGCTAAATTTGTCAAATCTTCGATGTTTTCATCTTTGTTCAGGGATTTAGCTCTTCTGGATGTTACTTGGTCACTAGATAAAGGTGAATATAAGTTAGGGTCAATAAAGGTAAACGACGGTTTGTGATATACCGATGCTAAGGTAGATAATTCCTTTACCAAAGCTTCTAAGACGACTGGATTGAATGAAGCAATTGTGGTTTTAATAGGAGGTAATTTAGTCAAAACGATTTGTTTCTGAGATTCTTTCGACGAAGATGACAACAAACGCCAGTATATATATGCTTTGTCTCTAACATCTGCATTTTCACAATCCTTAGTAGCCATTTCCAAAACTTTTTGCAAATAATTAGAATATGTATGATTCTCTATCGACAAGTTGATTTTGACAATTGTGGTCAAAATATTTAGTTGTAACAAAGATTCATAATCTAAAAAGCCATCGATTAAATCCAGCAAATTTTGTTTTAATTGTGAAAAATATTTTGGGTATTCACCTAAGAGCCAAATATATCCCGATAAGGCTTCGTTCTTGTTTAATTCCGACGTATGATTTGAAATAATTGGAACAATTAGAGTAATCAAGTCATTTTTACCTGGGTAACGTCTCAAGATGTTTGTTAAAACAATAATCGATTCATTGATAATTAAATCCCCTCCTCTTTGGTCAATTAAGTTACATATCAAGTTAACAGATTTTATGACACATCCAATCAACTTGATTGCAACCGTACCAATTGACCTGATTGCTTTTGCTACCAACGAACTTTCAAATTCCATGGCATATTCTTTTAACTCTCCCAATAACAAAGTACTATTACTGTCGTTGGCTAATCTTACCATAATTTCCAACTTCTCTAACTTCAAGTAAAGTGGATCGGAATACTTAATGAAGAATACACGGAGCTCCTTTGATAAAATTTGTGGATATTTTTCTAAGATAATTCTAATGTTTTTCAAACCCACGTATTGCGCTTCAGGAATTGAGGACGAGACTAATGAAACCAATGGAGCAGATAACTTCTTCAAAATCGAAGACCTTTGAGCAGTTACTGAAATCGAGTCTAACTGATTAATGATCGCCTTGATCGAAGATAAAACCACCGAAGGATTAACATGTTGTAATTGCGGTATAATTCTTTCAATGATGTGATTCGCCTCATCAGACGTTTCAGCCTTATAATCATTTAAAGTTGTCAAAATTGTTATTCTACCCCATTCCGTGCATTCATTCAAACACATTAACAAATTGCTGACCATCCCTTTATTAACTTCGATGATTTCTAACTCTGGATCGGTATTCATATCTTTTATTTCAAACAACGCATTCAATGCATTGGCAACAACCATTGGATTAGGATCTTTAATCAATTTAGATAATTCACTTAAAAACCCAAATTCAATACACATTTCAGAATTCAAGTCAAATAGCTTGGCTACACAAATTGCTGCTGTCTTTCTCACATATGGGTTGTCATCCTTTAGCGTCCTCAGTAATGGGATTTCCATATAGTCAACCATCTTCGCTACTCTAATACACCCCATAGTACGTATTGCTAACGCTCTTATTAAGGGATTTGGATCTTCCGTGTCTTGAACAAATGTATTCACAGCTAATATACATAATTCAGGATGTGTTTTTGCATAATTCATAAGGTACAAATAAACCAATTTTTTCTGTTCCAAATCATATGTTGCTATGTTCTTTAACACATCCGGGAATAATGCAGAAACATCTTTGCCAACCGTCATGGCTTGGATTACACGCTGAATAGCATCCTTTCGTTCACCTCTATATTGCGAAACTAATCCATTCTTTAATTCAAAAGTTTCACCCTTTCTTGGCCCTTGCAAGAAATTCCGAATCTTTTTTTCTAATGACATACTTATTGTGTTGTATAAGGCTATATTTATTGATTAGTTGACAAAGTGTTGATACTATAAATTTTGAATCAACAATAACAGCGTTTCGATCACGTGAAAAAGTTGATAGATGGTTCATCAGAGAACGTCAACGACTAGTACAAGCAACAGACTTATTAGCATTGAGGGATGGTCGTATATGGAAAAGCCAATAAAAGGAGGAAAGGAATGAATATACCCATGGAGGTGCTGGTATTTTCGAGCGATGAAGAGGAACAAACTGTTAGAACACTTGAGAGTGGAAGCAGGCTATCACAATTAGTGCAAGAAACCACAATGAAAAGACCCACGGAAGGCGGACTACTACCTCCAGCTAGTATAGATAAGGATATCAAGAGATCACCTAAAAAATCACCCAGGAAATCACCCAAGAAAATAAATGACGTGTTAGTCGAAGATCACTTAACCAAATCTCCGAAACGATATACAAAAGTAATTGATTCTCTCATGAATAGCCCAAATATGGGAATAGAGCCACATCTTGAATCTACAGGAAAGAAATCACAACCACAGAAGAAAATATTAGAACTAATTCTGCCGCTATCGTCCCCAAAAAAGGTTATATCGACACTTCGAAGTGATATTTCGTCCCCAGGAAAAACCCCAAAATCTACACCAAATGAAAAAGATGCATGGAACGACTTATTTGAAAATATAGACAGTTTTGAATCCAAACCCGAAAAGTTAGAAGCTTATTCTAGAAGAGATGAGATTAAACAAGAAAGCCTGGAAGTAATTGGACTGGTAATCAATAATATTGATTTAGATGGAATATATAAGTCGTTGAATCAAGAAGTAGAAATAATGCCGAGACATGCTATGATTAAACCTAAATTAAACGGCATGTCACTGAAACACAAGACATATGGTGAACAGAGAAGCTATTTATTAGAACAAGAAGAAGCAGAATCATTGGAAGAACATCAGATTATAAATAAAGAAATGATAAGTAATTATTATGATTACCAGGATTCATGTAAAGATACAGTTAACATAAACGATTTGCGAAATTTGGGCAAAAGGAATTCTGATAAGGAAGAGCTTGATTATTTATTGGAAGGATTCATTTTCAATGGAGGTGAAACAATTGAAAGTAATAACCAAATATTGATAAATTCGTTGATCGATCTACAATGTTTTAATAAGGAATTTTTAATGAGAAACTGTATTCAAATTGTTCGAAGGCTAGAAAAGCTATTGTCTAGAGTGACGAAATTAGTTCCTCAGAACGGAAGAGAGCTAATTTTATACTTGATCCAACAAAACTTTATTTGGTTCTTTAGTCAAAACTCTAATAAAGAGGTAATAGATCATATGGGAAACGACAGCATTGAATTATTATTCGGAACGTTTTCCTTTGAAGTATCTAGTTTACATGTTCTGAACGTAACAAGAGATAATCTAATTCAATTCATAGATGATACTAGATGCATAGATATTACCGAATTACTAATTGAGCAAGAAAGGATATACAATCCTGGGATATTTGCAATTATCAAATCTTCAAACCGAACCAACTTTAAATATTTTGAGAATTATTATCAAAGGTATCCGACGCACAAAATATATGAAATAGAAGCCCATATAAACGAGGCCTTTAGTAATATAGAGAAATTTAAAGTTGGAGCTAATGAAATGAGTATAATGAAAATTCTAGTGTTGGTGAGCACTAATGGAAACCAATACTTCAAGTCGCATATAGAGCCTTTGCTCAAGTTAGTCAACCATAATTATGACAATATAATTAACAATACGATGGATGACAACATAATAAATGCGTCCTTGTTCGCAATGGGATATATAATCAATATAATTGAGGATGATAAGGATATTCTGTTGGGTAATCTTAATTTACTAAATGATTCAGAGCAGAAGATTCGATCTATCAATTCAACTACGGAAATAATAGACCACTTAATTGGGTATAATAGTATTATTTTGAGCTTTTATATTTCGGATCTCGATTTAAAAGGGTCTCACATGATCTATTGTTTGAAAAAATTCAAGCATACTATTAATAACACCATTATAGAAGAAAAAATAACCACCATAATTTCCAAGCTATCTCATTAGCTGTATTTGTTTACGTAATACTTTGCAGCAAGTGATAAAGTAGCAATTACATACCGAAATATTCTGATCGTCTTTTTAATTCACATGCGACATATAAGGTTTCAAGGTAGGTTTCAAGGTAGGTTTCAAGGTAGGCTTTAAGGTAGTTTCAGAGGTAGATTTGGGAATACATGATAACCAGGAAAGATTCCTCTATTTGATCTATAAACAAATATCGTTCATGCCGGCAAAATGCTTATAGAATACTCAGAAGTTCTAGTGTTTTGAAGCAGTTCAAAATTTTTCAAGCGCAATTTGATTAATTGAGCAAATAAGTAATGTCTTAGGCTCTCGTATTATGCAGCATTAACTTTTCTTTCCGAGAGCATTATTCTAATGACCATTATTATGCATATTTCATACGGATTGAGGACTTAATATCGAAGCCGAAAATACCGATTTTTTTCTTGCATACGGGTGCGGGATAAACGGCGTAGTAGGAGTATATATAAATATGGAAGGCTTACTATACGTCTATAACTAACTTACTACATCCATAATTCAGTAGAACAACATGATCACCAATAGACTTAAAGCAGCGTACCAAGTTTATGTTTATTCAACTCCTATCCCCGTTTTGTCAAAGGAAGAGACTATTGTATTAAATACAATCATATCGATTCTTCTTTCGGTTATACTCTTTTGCATCCTAAATATTCTTAAAACAGTTACGGTCAATTCAATCGAATATGGATATTATATTGTAACTGGGGAATTTATTTCAATAAGTACGATGCTGAATACACTTCTAGCGACCAGGTTATTGTCACAATATAAGATGGATTTGTTTGGCAATATATTATCCAGTAATCAAACAAGCATGTAAAAACATTGAAGTTAGGCAGTATCAACCAGTCAAGTTAATAATATGAGAAACAGAGTTAGAGCATGGTGAGCTAGATGAATCGTAACATGCGTAATGGTGTAATTGAGCGCATGCACCATACATAATGATTTAATAAATGATATGCTTTTCATTAATATTCTATCGTAGTTTGTGAAATAAAGGAGCAATCCAAGAAAATTTGATTCAGTCGTCAGTAAATCTCCAGTCGTAGTTTATTTTATATACCACGAAATTTATGACATCAGATTAAAGAAACTGTTAATGTTGCAGGATTTGATCTTGATCATAATTCTTTATGATTATTCATCCTAAGTTTGTCCACATTCCTAAAAGAAGCAAGCATTTATTCATCCCTATATACAATATTTCACCTCATACATGTAATGGAGAATAGTTTTCAGTTAGTTGAATAAATCCCAGTTTTTGATATTGTAATTTTCTCCTGCAACTTTGAAAATACTATAATACTTATCCATTACAACTTTTATATCTGATTCACCAACATGCATTGAAATAACTATATCAGTTTCAACTTTACTTAACCGTATTAAGCTTACTAAATGAATCGAATTATTGGATTTGACATGACATGTGTGGATTTTGGTATTTAAGGTTTTCAGATCAATTTCTTCTATCAAGGTAAATTGGCTTGTTTCTAACATGTCGTCAATATGCATTCTTAAGGCCGTTTTGATATCTTGTGTATCTACTTGTTCTAATAAGTCAAATATTATTGATACGTCTTTGTCTCCATCCTCCATTATAAACACCTCTTGGTTATCAGGAACTTGCCTCATATCTGATACATCTACTATACTAGTAGGTAATACTGTAGTGACTGCTCCTCCATATAGCTCAAACATTTGGTTACTGTTGATTAATGATGTCAACTTTGTTTAATTTTCTCTTTTTGCTATCGCATTATGAGAATTTTTTTGGGACTTCAAAACAAAGAACACCTAATGGTCCCTTGTAGTAATGAATTTTAATAAGCGAAAAAGACCTATTGTGATAAGCATAATAGTGATAGCGATACTATTAGTTCTCGCAAAGCTATTAACTTTACCTAAATCGAGTGAGAATTTCCAGAAAGTGTTTCAAAACATCCCTAATGAAAATATTCTAGGGATCTCTAAGTTGATTTATAACGAGAACGAAAAGACACAAGATGAGTTTTTGAATAAATTAGAAAGATTAAATAAGAAGTTGATTGCTAAACAAGATGAGAGATTGATCCATTTGGAGAAAATGAACGAAAATCTCGTTAATCAGATTAGAATATTGAAAAATCAAAATCCAAACCTTTCATTAAGAGACAAATTGATATACTTATATCCATACGAATCTGAAGCGAGATTCCCAGCATACATATGGCAGACTTGGAAACATGGTTTAAACGATGAGAATTTTGGCACTAAATACAAGGAAGGAGAACAACAATGGGCATATAAGAATCCTGGCTTTGTTCATGAAATTTTTAATGATGATACTGCTCATACCGTTGTTAAATATTTGTACAATTCGGTGCCAGAGGTCATCAAAGCCTATGAGTTAATGCCAGAAATCATTTTGAGAATGGACTTTTTCCGTTATTTAATTCTCTACGCCAAGGGTGGAGTTTATGCGGACATCGATACATATCCATTACAACCAGTTCCTAATTGGATTCCAGAAAATGTATCACCTCTGGAACTCGGAATGATTATTAGCGTTGAAACTGATTCGAATCTGAATAACTGGAGACAAGAGTTAGCACGTAGACTACAATTTGGCCAATTCATAATGCAAGCTAAACCAGGCCATCCTATTTTAAGGGAAATTATAAGTCGAATCACCGAGAAAACGTTGAAATTGAAATTAAAAGAAGAAGAAATTCCTAACGATTTAAAATTATCCGGTAGTTCCAACCAAAAGACATTGAAAATATTAAAATGGACTGGTAGTGGAATCTGGACTGATGTGATAATGAACTATTTTAACAACTACATACAAAGCTCCATTTATCAAAAAATTACATGGCAAGAGTTCCATGATTTGACAATTCCAAAGCTTGTTAGTGATGTATTAGTTTTGCCTATAGGATCGTTTGCGTCCCAATTAGAAATTCCAAAGAACGGAAAAATTAATGATCCTTTGGCATTTGCCAAACATTATTCTTCCAAAATTTGGAAAACTACGTAGATCATCAAACAATCTCTATTTACATACCTTAAAATATATATTATCTAGGTTATTTATTGTCGTCATTTAGAAACATTATTCTTATTCATGGTATAAATTCGGTAAATCATCGATTGAGATAAAATGCTAAACTCAACGTCCGACCTGTATGAACTTTCGAGAAGATAATGGAATACGTATTACTTACTTATTAAAGCATATATCAAATCCAATGATTAGACAAAGAACCACTATATTTAATCCAGATGAATCCAATGATGGGATCATTGAAGCCGTCGATTCATTACATTTACAATTATCGTCAATTGACTATCAATGCGAAGACAAGTTTATCTTAGAAACACCAAAATTCAAATACATTGATAAGCTAAGAATACAGCTAAATCAGTTCCAAGGTGAACTGATTCTTTTCAGTAAATACCAAGCTGGATTAAATATTTACTGCAAACCTAAGATTGATGAAAATTTTAATCAGGATGAGTTTTTTGATGAATTGAATCAAATGATAAGCAATTTGTTTGATATTCCAAGAAATGGGTGGATTAATTCACTAGATACCTTGTTTTATCATGAGCCTAGCATTTATCCTGAAAAATTTATTGAATATGTTAGGGCCTTGACTGGAAACGAGCTGAATGTGAATTTGGAAATTCTGCCGAATATCGAATATGTTTATGACGGAGAAAAGGTTGTTCTTAAGTTAATTGGAAAAAGTCTCTCTAATACTACAATTACTAAAAATTCGAAGTTCAATAAGGAAATAGGATTATTTCTCATAGAAAAAGGCATCAGTTCCGAAGATGATATCGTTTTATCGGGATTACGGGTTCTATTGAACGGTGAAGATGACAAAAATGAAGAATATTTACATAAGACGCTTTTCCATGTTAAGAGGAGGCAAAGACAATCAGAAGGAACGTTTTCATCACAGGTGGAAGAGAATGGAATGCATCCATTCTTAAAGACCAATGTTCGATCTAAAATACCAAACGACGAAGATTTGATTCAATGTAAACTATACTACTATCTTGATTTAAACAAGTCATTATTTGTTGATAAATACCAACTACCTAAAGAATTCACATCATATGTTAATTTTGGGAATACAGATTTAGAATTGCCCGAGTATAAAATAAATGAATGGGGTTCAGAGATATTAATGGAAATTAAAAATCAACAGCAAATAAGTTTACCATTACACTCAAGGTATCAATTACCAAACAATAAGAGTAGTACAAGAGTAATTGATATCAATGATCCATTGATATTTTATGGGTGTGACGTCAAAG
The DNA here is from genome assembly GCA_024586305.1 of Debaryomyces sp. S3305. NCBI lineage: Eukaryota > Fungi > Ascomycota > Pichiomycetes > Serinales > Debaryomycetaceae > Debaryomyces > Debaryomyces sp. S3305. The sequence continues at coordinate 60,425 of JAMYHY010000060.1, forward strand.
ATTCATATTTGTTAGAGAGTAGCCCTTTTGATAATAGATTAGACGTTGGTGGAAATTATGAGAGGTTCTTTACGGACAATACTGTATTCTATCACCTCCTGTCTCCTGAGAATCAGCTACTGGTAAGTATACCTCGCGGGAATGACCTGATTAATAGAATTAACTACGTTACGAATTTAGTATTCATTGCTGGTGTTATTTTGATCTTTTACAAAATAGTACAAGGTATTTTTAAGAGAAATCCAGTAACTGAAACCAGGAAGAACGAATAGAATAGCACCATCTAGCAAATGCACCCGGTCAAACTAACAGCTCCAACTCGATATGATTCTGTGAAGAAGTTCGTGGTTTGCTGTCCTGTCGTTTCTGGTTCACCGAAACAATACAGTGCTACATGCTAATACTACAAAATAAAACATGAACGTAAGATCATTATAATGCAAATATAAATTTAAAAGCTAGTCCAGCAGGCACGTTATATACTGGGTTTTTAAATGGTCATCAAACAGTAGTATTTCGTAACGAAATACAGTATTGTTGTCGTAATTGTCATGCGTAAGCTTTGTGAATTGTTGGAAAAAGTCGAAAAATCCTATCTTGACTTCGTTTATAATGCTCTGGAAATATGCACATTCGTTATTTATAAATGGAGACAGTTTACTTAATGTAGACTCAATTTGGTATATGTATTTCATTAGTGTCGTGTAGTTGATGTTTGTGCCATTAGATATATTAGTATTCTTCGCATCTGCGGCATCATCGGTGAAGTTCTCCATATGGCTGTTGAAATCAAACACCATGTCGTTTATTTCATCGAGTAAGTTATGCACACTGTGGAAATTTAATTCCTCGAACAATTTTTTCATGTCGCAGAGCGCCAGCATCATGGACCTGCAATTTTCGAGTATGCGGAAGTTCTTGACATTCAGCAAGATAGATAGCCTGAGATGTGACTTAATTCTGTCGTAATTGGTAGCTAAATTGCCATTAAAAGTGCTTATTAACGATTGTAACGTGTTGACATGGTCTAAGATGTCCTTCACCATAAATATGCACTCATTTTGCTGCGACAAACTCATACGCCCCAAAGTCTGCACCGCGATCGGAGCTATGAGCCTTCCGTTGCTTATAGCAAAAAATTCTCTCATGTTTACCAAACTATTGGCAAAAAAATCTTCCACTACAAAGAATTCTTCCATAGTCTTGGTCTTATGCATCCCTGGTAGTTTCGCTATTATTTCGCCCACAGTCACCCTCTGTGAATCGTACATACTCATTTCATATTCATCGCCTACCCATTCCGTGTCCGATTCCTTGTCTATCCCTATATCATTTATCAAGGAGAAAGACTCTATAGACTCTGACCTAAGGGTAAATTTCACATTATCCAAGCTAGTTGTGCTTATGGTCTTGTACATGCTTATAGTTTATTTCTGGTTTTCTATTATCAATATCCCAATTTAGACAGCAAATTTCCTGTCTACCTCCAATAAATATAACCAGTGTTAACATTAAGTTCTTATGAAAATTTTCTGGAAGGATTTGTTCTACTTTTAAACTTTTTTTACCCCGAAAGGTGGAGCTTAAACCGCCTCTGTTAGGCTTTGCAAGAAAGTTTGAGAAAAACCACTGCTGGCGTATGTTTATGTAAGAAATAGACTATATGTTAGATGGAGGATTATGTAAGAATAGGACCTTGCTGCAAACTCTGCCCCACATTAGCCACACAGCAATCGGGGAATTATATAACTAGTGGTAAAAAGCACGGCAGTTCCGGTTTGATGAATACGTAAAATGTACCGTTGGGTGCAGAATCTCGTGGCTAATGCAGGCCCAAATTACTAGACTCCACTAGATAACCACATTTGACCAAACCGGGATGTGTCGAGGGCATAGAGGAGAATGCAGGTCAGAATACGAGATGACAAGAATAACGAGCGAAAGACCGAACGAATGGACAGAGGGCCAAATGTCAAATGGATAGAGACCAGGACGTACGGACGGTGAAAAGGATTAACTAATGGGGCACAGGAAGCAGAACAAACCAAGATGGAGGTCCGCCAGTCAATGAGCAACTACGGAATCACGGACAGTAGGAAAGAGTGGCTGGTGAGATAAGGCGTGGAAGCCGGAGCACCGGGGGAAGATTGCGCGAAGCAATTAACAAAGTCGTTTGAGCCAAGAATAGCATGAAAACAATTTGCGGTTAGGTAGCGATCAGAAAATGCGATAACGAGAGGAAGGTGCACATAATACGGGTTGTATCAGTATTGTAGTCGCGAGGGACAATATCAAGGCTTCCGAGGGTACATTGAATCCAACATATAATGTATGTGAATGAAATGTGTACATTGGGACGATACACGACACCCAGATCTGGGGTACGATGATTTTGTAATAGCAGAGGATAACAGGGTGCACGAATGTATAGGAAGTGCACTTTTATATATGTAGCTATATACGACGGAGAGATCAAATATATAATATGTGTATAATACTCTATAGGGACGAGTTTGACCTACAATTCGTCCTTTGAATGGGCAGATGGTTCGGGAATGATGATTTTGTAGTCGATAAACAAATCGCCAAAATGGTCATCTTCGCCGGCAATTGGCATACCTTTGTGCGGGATAGTTTCAACCTCACCGTTGATAACGACATGTCCCTTGGCGCGCTGGATGGTTATTTCGTGATCAATAGAGTCAAAGAACGGAATATGGCGCTTCCAACCACCGTGTGCTGCCTCTTTGAGAGTGAGCACTTCTGTTCTATAGAGATTGTTACCGATCCGTCTGTAACCCCAACTTGATGCAAATTCTTCCCGGAAAGTCAAGATAAGGTCTCCTGGGATCCAATCGGGATTTTGATCTCCCTCACCTTCCAATACCTGGTGGGAGTCTCGAGGCGCACCTGAAGGAACGTAGACATTGTAGTGCCTTGATACCCTTTCGGTTCCTTGTCCGCCACACTTTTTACAGTGATGTTTGATAGTTGTTCCTTTCCCATTACACTTATCACAATGCGTGTTGAATGTCTGGATCATACCAGGAGCCAACTGTCTTTGCATTTTGAGGAAACCGCTTCCATGGCATCGGTCACATTGGTGTTTTGACTTATCTTCAGACCCGGTTCCTTCACACGCGTTACAGATATTTAGCATGTCCACATCGAAATCCACATCTTTACCATTGTAGAAGTCGTATAACGAGAGGTGCATGTTCGCCTTGGTATTGTCGCCTCGTCTCTTTCCTCTTTGTCGAGTACCTCCCCCACCAAAACCTCCACCGAATCCACCAAAGAACTGGTTGAAAATATCTCCCAAATCCATATCATCCTGTTGTGGCCCATTGGGATCCCCATATTGGTCGTATTTAGCTCTTTTATCGGGATCAGACAATACTTCGTAAGCCTCACCTATTTCTATGAATTTTTCATGTGCTTCGGGCGATGGATTTTTATCTGGATGGTACTTCTTACTCAATTGCCTGTACGCCAGCTTAATCTGTTTATCATCAGCATCTTTTGATAACTCTAGTATACCATAATAGTCCTTACCGTATACGAATGTTATAGACAATAGAATTATCCATCCTATAAGGGTAAAGAGCTTCATTCTTTCGCTTATATGGTAACAAATTTGGTAGATCTTTAAACACGTCAACAGTTATAATACCAAAAAAAATTATACCAGATTATAACACGTGATTTATTGGGATACAGAAATTTTTCAGTGGCTTCTTAGACCTATATATGTTTAGTATTGACAAAGAAGCACGTAATGAGCGAAGTGATCAACTTGTCATTGTCGCAAAGAGCGAACCATCTCCTGACTCATTTATATAATAATCAGGAAGCACATCTTCCTTATAGCAAGACAGCAACTGTCGACTATGACAATTCTGTTTTCCTATCAACTTCCAAAAATCCAAATGGTACCATAAATTATTCACCTCGTAGTCTCAATTATGACTTGACAAGAGGATATGGCTCATTGGGTAAGTATGAATATCATGAATCAAAAGCTAATATTTTGGGACAATATGAAGTTATTCAGACTGGTGAAAAAATGGATAAGAATGAATATCAAAAGGCATTAGATCAGGGGAAGAATAAGTCGAATACTTTGAATGTGAATAATACCAGGTATTGGGCAGATTACAATAAGTTGATATACAGTCCAAAGTCGTTGAATCAATTGAATAATTGGGAATACGAACCCCATGACTTTGGTATACATAGAAGTTTTCCAAATTTAAAATTTGATACTTTCAACAAAGGGAAAGAAGAATACCGCCAGTACTCTGAAGATAGCCTTGAAAATTTCAGAAACACACTAGAAAAATGTGATCTTATACAAGGGGTGAATTTAATAAGTGAATTGGATAGTGCATGGGGAGGGTTTACGAACGAATTATTGGTCGATTTGAAAGACGAATTTTTCAATAATGGCATAAATAGCAAATACAACATATGGGTGCATGGACTTATAAATCATAATTTGAATCCGAAATTGAATCAATTGTATTCTAGAATCAATAGTATTATTGAATTATCGTTTAATTCGACCTTGTTTTTCCCGATGAATCTTAATTCTTCTTCGGAGTGCTTGGGAAGTGGATATGATGAGACAAGCGAATGGCATAATTCTAGTATTCATGCAATTTTTTTGAATTCAATTTGGGGTCTAAATAACCAAATAAAAAATACAGTCAAGATGAGTGTTATTGAAGATGAATTACTAAGAGGTTTTGACAAGAGGAACATTGTCAATGAAATAAAAATCCACAAGAATAAGCAAGCTAGTAATGATTTTGGAATGGTTGATATAGATAGAGCAAGCTTGTATAATTTGGTGGATAACATTAAAATTAAGGATAAGCCAAACTTAATTGATTTGAGTTTATCAGATTCCAAAAACTCTAAATATTTTGCTAAATCCTACATTATACCGAATGATGAAAGTCTCGCTGCGTCTTTGAATAAGAAAGAAAACTTTCCAATAAATATTTATAAGAACAATAAGGTAAATGATATTCTTAGTAATGATACGTTTCCGAATATTATCGAAGATAAGTCAATATATTCAGAATTTAGTTCGAGTAATACGTTGAAAAATGACTTGAAACTCTATCGAAAAGTTATTAAAAGAAGCAGAGAAAACGAAGTTATTGAGGATAAGTTTGAATTGGTCGAGAAGATCAGTGAACTAATTGAAGAGTATACGATTGGATATGATGAAAGCGATGAAGATTATGATTCAAACTAAATAATTATATAGTTAATATATACTTTGAAAATTAACCAACAGTCTTTTCAACTAAATAGATACCATAGTCATCCTTTAAGGTTTTCATAATTGGGTCGTTAATATCTGAGGACATTGGGGCTAATAATCCCTTGATGTTTAAGGTGCCATCTAAAATTTGTTGGGTGGCAACTGCACATGGGACACCGACTAACTTAGCCATCGAGGAATAACCATCTGGATTACCATAGTCAACAAGAGTCGAGGTTCTAACTTCAGTTTCACCATTGGCCCATTCGATACCAAATTTATGTTGTAAAACAACTAAGTCTCTTTCTCCCTTCTCATATTGCATCTTTTCTTCTAAAGTAGCACATAAAGTATCTAATGGGTTACCTCTTGGAGTGGTTTGTTTGTCAGAGAATAAACCTAACCACTTGAAACCAGACAAAATACGTTCTTTGTCTTCTTCACTCTTGAAGGTACCAATTTCAGAGATCTTAGCAACTAAATCTTTTTCTTCCGAAGATTTAGCACCAATTTGAGAAGCCAAGGCATCTTTCCAAGCAGTTGGTTTACTGAAGATAGGAGATTCATCCTCCTTTAAGAATCCGAGGTCGACTAAGACCTTAACGAATTCAGGGAAACCTTGGAATCTTAAAGTTCCTCTGATGACGGTTTCAGCTTCAGGGATGCTATATAATTCCTTGTAAGTGGTAGAGTCTCTGTTTGGGTAACAAACGAAAGCAAATCCTGGGTAGATAAAGTAAGGTTTAGCAGTAGCCATTAAATCTTCAGACTTAACGTCGACAACCTTACCATCTTTCCAGTATTTAGCAAAGTTTCTTAAGGCTAATAAAACACCTCTAGAAGACCAAGAAAACTTATAACCTAAAGGATTATCAGAATCCTCTGGAGATGGTAAACCACCACAGTAACTTAAGAAAGACTTAATCTTACCGTTCTTTTGGTGAACTTCTTCAATAGTCTTGACAGCATACAAGTGATCGATACCTGGGTCCAAACCAATTTCATTCATGACCGTAATACCAGCATCTTTAATTTGTTGTTCTAATTCTCTTAATTGAGGGTTAATGTAAGAGGTAGTAACAACGTGCTTCTTATTCTTAATTGCTGACTTAACAACGTTGACATGGAAAGTGTATGGAATTAAAGAAATAACCAAGTCAACCTTTGCAACTTCAGCATCAAGGCTCTTTTCATCAGTAACATCTAATGAGATGGCATCGGCAACATCACCAGCCAATTCCTTAGCCTTAGATAAGGTACGGCAAGCAACTGTAACCTTAAAATCTGGAGTCTTAGACAAAATGTCCACGGTTGGTTTAGCAACGAAACCGGATCCTAATAAAAGAATTTGTCTGTCATCTGTTAGTATATCCGTTGGATTTATTCACTGAACTCGTCAATTACTTACTTAACCATTTTAATGTTAATTATATGATTAATTGAAAAGAGAAATATAATCGGTGGACTGAAAAATTCAACAAATTTATAGCGCAAGTCGGGATTTTATATACATGAGTCACGATAAATTAAAATACCTTAAATATACCTCAAAACAATCGCTTTTTTCTCATTCAAGGGAGTCTAGTAGAATAAGACGCCCCGGTTTATCCATAAGATCAATTTTAAGAGGTATTCTACAATAATTGATAAAGTAAATGGAATTAAATAAATCCTCTATCGCTTACTACCTAATTGGGACATATATAGAAGATTAAAAAATGTTGCAATTATGAGATTCGCACTGTTCTCACAATCTAGTACTGTTGTCACAACCAGTGCTTCATGAAGTACTAAGAATATTGAACTTTAATGACTATATTTGACAGCAGAATTAATCTTTGTGTGTCACTTCAAACTTTTGTTGAGAAATCAGGTTGTTGCTTGAATAATCATCTGCGTCGTTTACCTCCTCTATTTCATCATCTGGTGCGACTAATTCTCTATGGAATCTTTCTGGTCCGAAGAAAATGGCAACGATCATGAAAGCATACACAGCACCACAAAAAATACCCATAACTTTACCATAATCATATGCATCGGATGTAGGATCATCCTTATCTAATGGGAATCTTGTTCCAATCTGTGCTTCAATAGTCGAAGATGCAGAACTTGCAAGATTACCTAATTGATACACTATTCCACTCAAGAAGACACGGTTATCTTTATTGACCAATTCCATCAAGTGCAAAGGTGCCACACCCCATGCGCCCATTGTTGCGAAACAGAGGAAGAAATAGCCTCCAGTCATAGTATTCAAATCATTGGAAAAAAACGATGGGTAAATAAATGCACCACCCATTATGCAGCAAGTAATAATAGTAAATCTTCTTCCCAATAACTCTGTCATCTGGCCAAAGAAAAGACCACCAGCCATAGCACCTAAATTAACGACCACCATGAGAACCGTCTTTCTATCAGGTCCTACGTTGTGTTGCTTTACCAATAAAGTTGGATATAAATCTTGGGAACCATGGGACATAAAATTGTATCCCGACATTAAGATAACTAAGTAGACAAACATAAGCCACTCTGTTTTGAAAACCAGACTAATCTGACTGTTAAGTTTCTTGATTGGGCTGCGATGTTCTAAATCATCCCTAGCTTCTAATCTACGCTTTTGCTTTAATCGTATGAAAGCGGCTGATTCACCATGGCACAATCTCCAACAAATCAAGAGTACTGGTAATCCAGCAGAAAACCAGAATAATGCTCTCCAGCCTTCACCCTCTTTGTAGGTATTTTCAAAAGCTCTGAAGAAAACAACGGCCAATAAATAGCCAAAGTTGTATCCCGGCAAAAATAATCCCGACAAAATTGATCTTGCCTTTTCCGGTTGGTCTTCTAAAGCAGTAGCTGCTGCATTACCATACATCCCGCCCATGGCTATACCAAACAATGCTCTCACTGCCAAAAATTGTTCATATGTCTTAACAAATCCAGTACCAATTTCCAAAATGACGAAAAGAAGACAACAAACTATAAAAGGCCATTTTCTACCGTAATGATCAGATACAACACCAAAAAGAATAGCACCAACAGATCTCAACATTAACACCAATGTTACACCCCAGGTAATATCTTCAATATCTACTCCCAAGGTGAGTGCCATTTCTGATGCAGCAGCAGATACACAAAAGAAATCCATAGAATCAACGGTCCATGCAAAAAACCCAAGCCCATAAAAACTCCAGTTAGTTAATGTCATTTCACTTAATCCGGGTACCGGGTTTAATTTTTTCCATGCCGGAGTTTTGTCCTTTAACATAGGAATGTTGAACAAGGTTGTAGGCCTAGTTTTGAAATAGTCTACGATGGATTCCTTGGATAAATTTGGCTTTCCATCCTCTTTAATGTATTCCATAGTTTTAGTCATTTTCTAAGTGCTCTAACTATCAATTCTACAAATATTCTCATTGTATGGATAACATATCTTACTTAAGTATTTTTGTACTAACTCGAACTTTGCGGCAAAAGGTGATTTTTGTGGGGTAGGTTGGGGGCCTGAAAGCCTGTCATATTATTGCAGTAGATCCAAAATAATTTCAGTTTGTGCAGTATAGAAGGGATAACCCCAAAAAGAATACATCCATCTACCCATTTTGTATGCTTGTCGGTTATTCAGGTAATGAACTGGTCCAGAGCCGCCCAATCTGTTGTGGAGTTCAGAAAATATGAGCTTTTCGATTACTGACATGCATGTTGATTTGCTTGACATTTTGGCGAATACAGAGCCCGATTGTTCTTTATGCATCTCCTACATACGCCAAGCTTTTTGAAATGGTGTGCCACACGAAATCGGTGATAACTCCGCAAGTTCAATCATTCACGTATCCCGAATGATTTTTGAACAAATTAGCTATCATTCAACAGAACATAACAATACGATAATTATATGTTGTTTCGAGTGTATCTTACTTGACGATATTTAATTAAATGATTTTTGGCACCCTAGCTGGTCCGCAAATTCTGTTTAAAGCCTTACATACTTAAAAGGCACTCAAGACATTCCATATGCATCAAGGTATTTAGCGAATGGATTAGGCAGCTGTAACCCAAAGCACACAAGTTGTAACATTGCTTTTTCTCAGACGATGCGATAGATAGCACCACATTAGAAATATTTGGCGGGTGACTCCCCCACGCGATGTTTTTCTTAACACAACATCTTGCATAAGTTGCATATTGACAAGAAAATAAGAGCTGGAGATTAATCTCCATCTTTGGGTAGCCGCCGCCAATGCACATTTACTATTAGTAAGGTATGAAATAATAGACCTATTACGGCCAAGACATCGTAAGTAAGTATGGGCTCTGCAAGTATAGCTTCAATGATTTTCTCAATACTACTTTTCTTTGCACAATGCGAATAGGGGTGTAATGTACGGGGAAGAATGTTTAAGAATTGTTGAGACTTAGGACAAGTTGCTACGCATGTGTCTTGTTTCAAGATTGTGTTCCATACCTACACACTTCATGTCAAATTTTGGTAGAATTTGTACAATTATGCGATTCATGTAAAATGATGGTTAGGTTATAACGAATAGATTTGTTATTCTTAGCGTGCTATTAATTGCTGAAGCTTCACTGATTTGTATTTTATATCTTTCAGATACTAGCATGGGGTAATAAGAAATATCTCTTTTTTATTGAATATTTATCTTTGTGACATTTGTATAGTGTTGCAGCTGTGCAAATGAACTAGCTGCGATAGTTCAAGATTATGGTTGTTATCTAGATAGTATTGAATTCCTGATAAACTATATTGATCATTTCCAAAGAATTTTTGGTGACATGTAAGTTCCTACAATTACCGACTAACAGGTGGAGTAACATAGCTAACAAGAACCGTTTGCTCATTGAAAAAAACTAGTGCGCTATCAAATAAATTATTCCGTCAAATTTATGAGCTATTTACGAAATCGCTGACAAATATACTCTGGGGAAAAAAACCGACTCTATTTGTGAGTTGGTATTATTCTTATTATATAGTTTGATTACTGTTCCCAATGTCATCTCAAACTGTACATGAGATTGAGCTTTCAGAAATTGGAAGGAATGAAATTAGTGAACTCCTGGATGGTAGCACGAATGTCATCGGTACCCATGGAAATAAGGATTTTATGACCAGGAGAGGTAGAAATGAGTCGAATGATCCAAGTGTGGAACATACATACACAGAGGATATAGATCATTATGCTTCAGCGGAAGGAACCGTACACTCAGATGATTTTGAAGATCGGCCCCCTGACGGTGGATTTAAAGCTTATTCCGTAATGATAGGTTCATATTTTACAATTTTGACTAATTTAGGTCTTATTAATTCTATTGGTGCAATCCAGGCATATGTTTCTGAGCACCAGTTGTCTGATATAAGTGCCGTTGACGTGTCATGGATCTTCTCGATTTATCTTTTTCTTGCGTATGGGGTTGGACTTTTCACTGGAAGGACATTTGACAAAAGAGGACCTTTAATATTGATGTTGATGTCGGCAGTATTGTTAGTCATGGGATTGTTTGGTGCGGCATACAGTAAGACGGTTTATCAATTCATTTTGAGTTTTATAGCTGTTGGTATTTCAAACGGGTTATCGCTCACTCCTTCGATTGGTGTAATTAATCACTGGTTTTCCAATAGAAAAATTGGCACAATTCAAGGTCTATCGACAAGCGCAGGGTCCCTAGGAGGGTTAGTATTTCCATTATTGTTGAGATTTTTATATCCGAACTACGGTTTCACAATAGCACTTATAGTCTTGGGATGTATTTGTCTTGGTTGCATGCTAATTGGAATTGTTTTAGTTAGAGAAAGAGTGAAGAGAAAAGAAACAAATCAAGACTTTACCACGAGTGAAAGTTGTGAACCATTGTCGAGATGGAAAAAGATGAGGAGAGAAGCAAAAGTTTTGAGCTTCAAGCATTTAAAAGATACTAAGTATACACTTCTTATTATCGGTACATTTTTCGCCGAGCTCGCTTTAGTGATGATTATTACCTATTTTGCTACTTATGCAATTGCGCAAGGCGTCTCGGAATCGACATCATACGTATTATTAACCGTATGGAATGCCACTGGTATTTTAGGTAGATTTTTACCAGGCTATGGATCCGATTTTCTTGGAAAATTCAATGTGAATATCTTAATGCTTATAGGATTCAACATATCAATCTGTGCGATATGGATACCTTTTGGGCATAATTTGAAAGCCTTGTATGCGTTTGCAGCTTTCGGAGGCTTTTTCCTGGGTCTGATATTATCAATGGTTCCTATCTGTTTAGCTCAAATTAGTTTAGTTGTGGAATTTGGGGAAAGATACGGGTTGCTAAATTTCTTCCTAAGTATAGGCAATTTATTTGGTGTCCCAATCGCTGCTATTATCATAGGAGATGGCAGCGTCCACAATTATAATATGTTTGCAATTTTTGCGTGTATTTGTTCCGTTGTAGGGACAGCTTTCTGGTATTTCAGCAGATACTCAATTGTTGGATTTAGATTAAATATAAAGGTTTAACTAGAGTCATGGCTCTTGAAATCGAGTTATTATCATTCCGTACACCGGGATGGTGTTAGATGGTGTTAGATGGTTGAAAATATGTACTTCGGCTGAAACAAAAAATTTATATTTTAAGATTTATAGAATATACACAAGCCATGTATTATCACAATGATAAAAAGCTAAGTTCATTGAATTAATGCAGAGAAGACTACAATGTCTTATATCAAGATAAGTTGCAAAATCTGAATTGGTATTATATAATCAGAGCAATCTTCACATGCAAATCTATTGGGATCAATAATTTTGGGCATATATAATACTATTTAAATATGATGAAAAGCCCATAAACTAAACATATTTGATATTGACAGGAATAATCGATAATTAAAATGGATTTTAGTGACGTACAACACTTGGTTAATAATTTTAGTGATTACATTGTGGTCAATAGTGAAATTAAATACGCAATTGCATGCATTGCCTTTAATCCTATTTTCTGGAACATTGTTGCAAGAACCGAATACAAAACACATTTCCTCACCAAAATAACTGGATCTGCTAAAGTCGGGTGTTATTTGTTGGCATTGACCATTTTTAGTTTAGGGATCTACAGGGATAATGTATACCATCAAGCATTGCTCAACCAACCAACTTACGGCCCTCTTTTGAAGTCCGACTTTGTCAAAGCCTTAGCTATTGGTACTTTTGGCTTTGGAAATGTCTTGGTTTTATCATCGATGTATATGTTAGGTGTTACAGGTACATACCTTGGGGATTACTTTGGAATCTTGATGGACGATCGTGTTACAGGATTCCCATTTAACATTAACGATAATCCTATGTATAATGGATCCACTTTATGTTTCTTGGGTACTGCCTTATGGTACGGTAAGCCAACCGGTATTGCTATTGCCGGATTTGTGTTTGTCATGTACAAAATTGCCTTATTTTTTGAAGAGCCATTTACGGCAAAGATTTATGCAAACAGAGACAAGCAATCCAAGAAAGTACAATAATTGTATATAGAGAATATAGCTGCTGATTGATGTATTGGTTATATACTTAGGTACCAGTAGTAGATATGCAAAAATAATTCAAACAAAATCGAATTTATTAGAGATACCATTATCCTCAACACACCGGAGACTCAATGACTGGAACTTTTCTGATTCTTTGTGATAATACAAACCACTTATCGAACCCGGTAATTTTGAAGTGTGAGTCAAATTTAGAACGATATAATAGAACCCCTCGAACGAGGCACCATTAATCTGTTTGATCCTAGAGTCAGGTAGTAAGAATTCCTCTTTCCATCTCATATATATACATTCGTCGTTATAATTATAATCATTTTGTATTCTGTGCAACTTTTGTTTCAACTCGAGGTCATTTAGACCCATGGAATCTGTCAACTGTTTCCAATGTTCCAAATCATTTTTGATGAATGATCCCCATTGATCATTTTCTGTTATGAAGGAATATCTTTTTATGGTAGTATCGCTTGGCAGTTTCTTAGATCCCGTCTCCCATTTATACTTATTGAACGGATTATTAATTATCTCCCCCTTAAAGAACGTAGTTATCTCTGGATGATGTTCAGTTAATCCCGATATTTGCAAAAACCCCGTTATTATTGAATTTACCCAATCAACAGTTTTAAACTCTACTTTTATATGATACTTAGCTTTTCCCGATTGCTGCTCTCCTATAAATGTTGTATTGGGTTTAAGATATGAATTTGATATGGCCGGCAACTTATTATAAGACTCAAATCTTGGTCTAAAATAATCAAACTCAATACCTTTATTGTTTGTACTATCATTATTCCTACCACTTGATATTTCTTCGGAGTATGGATATACCTCCGGTTTCCGCTGTAATGGAGTGAAGTTTTCGGGTATTAGGCATGTAAAATTAAACTCAGAGATCGAATTATTATCATCACTATCGTTATCTTTATTTGAAGATTTTGGATCTTGAAGTTTATTTGTTTCACTAACAGGCATCTTTATTATTATCGATGCTCTTTATTATTTACCACTTCAAGGTTGTATGATTAAAGATCTGCTTTATTTTAGCTAAAAAGTAATACAAAAAATTTGTATCATGTTTTATCTAATTGTGATTGTGATCCTTATCTCAGAAATTCGTGAACCATTTTTCTTCATTGGTATAAGCCGAATCGGAGGAAAATGAACTCACCACCGACGCCGCCTACACCATTACATCCAGCTGCTAATGAAGAAGTGAATACTATACCAGAAGGTGCATTACCTTCTGGAACTATAGCGAACTTAGATTTAAACCCAGATTTGTATGATGACGAAACGGATGACAATAACATCGATCGTGATGAAAAAGATAACAAAGATGACTTGATGATGAAAAATGACACCAATACTTATGATATTGGACTGCTGTATGAGATCGAAACGTTGACTACTCCGTTTGATAAACAATATGAATTATTGAAAGCAGAGTTCGCTAAAACAACGAATAATGACGAAATAGCAAAGTACCAACAAAGCAAGTTAATTAACTATGTGGACGAACAGTTATTGGCAATACAGCGAAAATTCATCAAGAATCAGGCTGACACCACAGAGGAGTACTCTTTTTTTCAGTTGATCAATGAGTTATCGAAGATATTTAATCTAGTTTGGTACTCGATTAACACCAAGTCTGGGTTGTTTGGCCAGCAAGATTATTTAATCAAATTAATGGACGACATGGAAGATTACGTTGCGCATTACAGACTATTTGAGAATACAGATGACTACGCTACGGTGGAGCTTCAGTTGCTTGAGTATTTTACATTTTTCCAAGAGATTGACTTGCGGATAAGTTTTCTAATTGATGGATTTCCAATGGAAACAGCCGGTAAAATAGAGAAGCTCAACAACACACAGTTAATTAGGTTATCCCCAATTGCATCTAGATTAAGGATATTGATCATATCTAAGTTAGATACGTTGAGAATGAAATTATCTCGTGAAGAGCTTGCTTCTGATTCACAAGACCAACTGGAAAATCCAAAGCGCAGAAGCCACAGAAGACGCTTACAGAATGTTATAGAAGGAGAACTAGGCAGAGTATTCGAAGGCATCTTGGATAGGACCTGATTTATGTAAGGAGATGGGTTCGGCATCTTGAACGTGCACATACCGATAGCTGATTTAAAGCGTTTTAATAGTGTAAATGATTTTGTATAGTTAAGTTAACATACTAATAGTAAAAAAAGTTATGTGGCCATTTAATTCGAGTAATGGTAAGGATACATCCGATATTACTGAAGAGCTCCCAGATAATCTAAAGGATTTTTTCAAGGAAAATAATCCTGATTTAAAACACGAAACTATTTTCGATGTTCCACCACAGCAAAAGAGAGTGAATGAGATCCTACATAAGCATCAGAAGAATAACGAATATTCGTTCGAATTTGATAAATATAAACGTAGAGAAACTCCCAAGAAAGTCACTTCCATAAATTGTGCCGAATTACAACAAAAAGTCATAGAATGTTTTAGAGGATGGACATTTACTCTGACCAACCAATGTTCCCAAGAAATTAAAAATAATTCATCCTGTGTTGAGATCCAAAGTAATGCCTTGAAAAAGTTATACTATGATGACTGTTATAACATAGACCACTGCACAAAGATAAGGTTTGTGATTGACAAATTGTTTACTGATAATTTTGGACAATTTGGGGAGAATATGACCGATGAAAGTAAACAAAAATTCAACGAAGAAATCGACAAAGCATTCTATAAGGTTTGGAAATAATACCTAATACATGTAAATAAAATCTAATAATATATAGCCAAAACTAGTAATTTAATATCTCGTGGCTCAAATCGTTCCACAATTGTAATTTTTCATCATATTTCAAACTGGTAACCAATCCAGATGTATTAGGAAAGACATATACATTATGCTTATATTCCAAAATATCATTTAGCTTCTCTAATATCATATTATAGGGTTTGTCGTCCCCAAGAATCTGCTTTCCCCATCGAAAATTACCTTTCGTCAATTTAATCTTAATGTTCAATAGGTTAGTGATATACTTGACTATAATTTCCCAAATTCCCTTACCAATGAATACTATGAATGTACTTCCACTTTGCCTGAATTCATCAAATAATCTGGGAACATTTTCTAGCTTTTCACTGAGGGTCAATTCTTGTGCTGTCTTGGTACATCTCAATACAAGATCCGTGAACCCGATCTTATACTTGACTATTTCAAAATCATTCGCCGGCTTAACAAATGTTTTATATTTGTCGTCTGGGACAACCTTGATTAATTCTTTTAACAAAGGATCCTCTTTTATGGCATCCCCTATAGATAAATTTAGCGATTGCAACACATTTATTAGTAACCTTGATTCATTGAATAATTTCCAAAACAAGTTGGTAAAATGAGCATAATGATGCTGTTGGATCGATGATTGAACACCTGGATTGAAGCCAATGAACAAAACTTTCAAGCCGTCGTCTAATGAAGGCTGAAGATCTTCGTATTCCTTTTGGATGCTTGATTCTGGGGCAGGTTTTGTTCTCTTGCTCACCTTATCAGTTTTTTTTGCCACTTTTTTGCCGTCATCGTATTTAAAAGAGTGAATGATAGATTTCAAATTCGTACTCCGATCCATAGCATCTCTAATATATCTATATATCTTCTATAAAGACTGCAAGGAAATGGTGTTAGAATACTTCATTCACCTACGGAGCTTTGATACCGGCACCACGTGACTGATGATATGTTGAGTTATAATGTCTATCTGGAGAGGAATCTAAACAAACATATAAACCACGATAGCTATACAATGTCGGATGAATCTTCGTCATTTAATCTTTCATTCTTGAGCCCTTCTACTTTTAATAGTGGATCGACAAACGAGGGTGGAATAAAGCTGGTCTCAACTCCTATTAATTCAAGACAGAATGCGACAGAATTGTCCCCAGTTGACCTTGACGAAATAACGAAAAACTCGAATCCAAGAACGCCAACTTCGAAGAATGACGTGAAACTGGAAAAGTTGCAATCAATATTAAAGAGTGGTCGCAATAAATCTCCTTCCAGGAAACAAGGTCAAGAATACTCAATTACAGAGTCTCTATTGAAGAAGCATCCAGAATTGAAACTTGCAGCGAAGAACGGAGACATAAATCCTGTGAAAGGCGCTCGGGTGATATTTTCTCCCACGAAGGAAGTTTTGTCTTACCGAAACGACTATTTTGATGAATATAATGAAGAAGATTCCGTGAGTAATTTGAAAAAAATTAGGAAAAATAAAAGTAAGAAGGAATATGATGATGAGTGTACAATTGACTTAACAGATGAAAATATTAATGGACGCAAGAGTAAAAACGTAGATACAAAGGGAAACTCAAATCGTTTGACTAAGCTTATGACGGATCCAACCATACCATACGTGCTTTCCTTGTATCTACAGCTACTTTTCAATCTTCTATTAATCGGTGTCATACTATACTTGCTATTCATATTTATTAGGACGATAAAATCAGACATAAGTCATAAGCTCGAAACATACACCTCTGATGCGATACAAGAGATTTCTCTTTGTTCACGAGAATATTATAGGAATAAATGTTCGATTGAGGATGGTCATAAGAGAGTGCCTGCTTTGGAAAAAGCTTGTACCGTATGGAGCAAATGTATGAACCGCGACCCTCAGTTGATTGGTAAATCGAAAATTACAGCAGAAACATTTGCGGACATCGTGAACGGCTTCGTGAAGCCTATAACCTGGAAATCTTTGTTTTTTATGAACTTTATGATATTTGGGAGTTTATTTATAACCAACATAGCGTTGGGTAGCTATAGAAACTCGTCAGCGTTCAATAATGCTTCAAAGAAAGAACTTACGGATATGCAGAAGGAATACGAAAAAAAGATTGAAGAACAAAACAAATTACTCTTAGAGTACCAGAGCCAACTACGTGATCAAAAGGATCCTTCTATAAACAATACCAATTCCTACATAACTACTTATGCGGGAAATACTCCTAATATGAATAGAATACATCCTTCGCAGTCCTACAATCAAATAATGTTACATGACCATAATAATGCCCCTTCTTATGCATCACCTTTATTAAATAGAAACAATCCATATAAATGAACTAATAAACGTTAATTCGATGTATATGTGACTGTTGTAAATAGGATTGAACAATGTAAAGTAGTAATGTCTACTACGTAGTAACGCTCACCACATATTTTATTGTTGAGTCTCAAATGGGAAAATTCTAAGATAAACTTGAAGTAAGAAGAAACTTTTGAAGATATCCTTTTCAAATTTAAAATGACCAGTGTTATTATACGAATAGAATAAAATGCCCTAAAGGTATCAATTAACGGAGTCAATTCCGTTTGCTTTACAAATTTGTCAAGATGAGAACGAAAGATGGTACTTTTGAACTATCAGAATGCCTGAGTGATTTTGATCGTGAGAAGTTCAATCCCTACAAGATTGCCAATAACGAGAAGCCCACGCAAGAAGGTAAAGAGAATTGTCATTATGGTATATTGATGTTTGTCGTAAGGAAGGATTTCCTATTCATTTTGATGGCATGTTTTTTTATGTGTGTATCGTCAGTCGGGATTCCATTGCAAACTATAATTTATGGCCGAGTGTTTAGTAAACTCAGCGATTTCTATAAGAACAAATATTCAGGGCTTGAAG
This sequence comes from Debaryomyces sp. S3305, assembly GCA_024586305.1. Taxonomy (NCBI): domain Eukaryota; kingdom Fungi; phylum Ascomycota; class Pichiomycetes; order Serinales; family Debaryomycetaceae; genus Debaryomyces; species Debaryomyces sp. S3305. Next base: position 78,909 of record JAMYHY010000060.1, read on the forward strand.
ATTTTATGTCAGATGTTAGGTTATTGTGTGGATTAATCATGCTAGTAGGATTAGTTAAAATGATTTTTACCTGGATAGGGATCATTGCTTGGATGAAATTTGGAGAGATACAGTCGACTAGAGCAAGAATCAGGACATTGAATCTGATGTTAAATAAAGAAATTGCATGGTTTGAAAGCAACGAAAATTTAATGGGAGAAATCTCCCAAACTAATAGGTGCATTGAAGAATTACGCTGCGGCACTTCTGAGGTAGTAGGGTTATTGGTACAAACTGTAGCTTCCATAATAGCACTTTTTATTACGGCAATGGTGCTGTCCTGGTCATTAACATTAGTAATTATGGCTAGTGCACCTCTTATGGGGTTATTTGGCTGGCTATTTGGTAGATTAACTTATAAGGCCGCGGAATTGGAGAATGATTTAACAGCGCAGGCTTCCAAAATATTGGATTGGTCTTTAGTTTGCAGTGCAGAGATTAGAATATTTAACGGAAAATATTATGAAATGGTCAAGTTCAATAGACTTGTGGATTTATCAGCAAAAGCATACTACAAGCTAGCTAATGCCATAGCCTGTAATACGGGTATGTTAAAATGCTTAACCTTGTTGATGTTTGTACAGGGTTTTTGGTTTGGAAACTACATGATCAGCATCGGTAAATTAAAAATTAACGAAGTATTTACGTGCTTTAGTTCATGTCTTATGTTAGGTTCAGAAATCTCAGAAATCTCTATGTTATTAGCGACTTTGAATAAAGCTCAAGCTGCTTCACTGAAAATCGGCAAGATAATTGAGAGTAATGAAAGCCAAACTGATTCAGGCATTTATCCAAAACTGTGTGTGGGTGATATAGAATTGGAGAATATTGACTTTGAATACCTGTCAAGACCTGAAAGGGTCTTGAAAGATGTTAGTTTTTCATTAAGGTCAAAAGATTTGAATTTTATTATAGGGCCGTCTGGATCTGGAAAATCTACAATTTCTCAATTGTTATTAAGCTTTTATCAACCTCAGAGTGGTGTCATTAGGATCGATGGACTCAACATCTCTAATTTGAGCAAAAAATGGCTTGCTGATAACATTACTTTAGTACAACAAGATCCAATAATTTTTAATGAATCAATACGAAATAACATTGGGATGGCTGCAGTTAATAGGTTTGCCTCTCTTAGCGATATTCCTGATTCATTAATCGAGGATGCTGCTACATTTGCGTTATTGACAAGCATAATAGACGATTCTCGTGATGGAATCAATACAAATGTCTCTTTGACTAGTCTATCTGGTGGACAATTGCAACGGATTGCGATCGCAAGAGCTAAAATAAGTGACACTCCAATTTTAATCTTGGATGAAGCTTTAAGCGCATTGGATATTAAAAACAAGCTATTATTGTATCAGAACATCAAAGAATGGAGAAAGGGAAAGACTACTATAATAATAACTCACGAATTTGATCAGATTAGTGATGATGATTATGTAATTTTGATGGAGAATGGAACTGTTAAGAACAAGGGGTATATGTTTGAGTTATCTCATGAGGATCTAATACTTCAAGACAAATCTGGATTAAGCAACAAGTCTTATGTTGATAGTAGATGTGTTTCTATATTTTATAAAGAGAACGCGATCAGTAACAATTCGTTGGTTTACCATTATCTAAGGAATCCGGCTGTATTGAAGGATCTTGAGAAATACCCCGACATGAAATGCCCTTTAGATGAAAGACCTATGGAGCTATTACCAGTCTTAACTATATTAAATTATTGTAAGAAGACAATTGATCATAAGGCATTAATTATAATTGGAATTATTTTATCCGTGATAGGAGGTGCAGCGAGTCCTGTATTTTCATATTGCTTTTCTAAAATTTTGGTCACTATGGTCAATGCTTCTATCGGGATGAGCATAAGCAAAGAATTGATAACATGGTCTTGTATTGTCGCGGGGATTTCTGTAGGAAGTGGAGTGATTCATTATTTTTCACTTTTTACAATGTCTTTCGCTAGTGAGAAGTGGATTGTCAACTTAAGGAAGTTAGTTTTTAAGAAATTGAACGAACAAGATTTGTCGTATTTTGATTCAGAAACCACAAAACCATCAGAACTAACAGCTTTACTAATGAATGACGCTAGAGATTTAAGAAGTCTAGTGTCTGAATTTGTAATAATTGCTTCTAATCTAATTGCAATGTTATCAATAGGAGTCATATGGTCCATTGTTACAGGCTGGAAACTAGCTTTGGTTGGCGTTGCATTTGTTCCATTAATTCTAATTATCACGCATACATACTCATTCGTATTAGAATTGTCTGAGAATAACTACAAAACAAAAGTTGCCATTTTAGAGAACTATAATCATGAAATTGTGAGTGGAATAAAGCTAATAAAAGCTCTCAGTTTAAAGAAACTTTTTATAAATGAGTTCGGGCTTAAGTTGAACGAAGTCAATAAAGTAGGATCTGTAAGAGCTGTGTGTACGGGGTTTGGGATTTCGTTATCAGATTTATGTATTTCGTTGGCTACTGGTACTATATTATATTATGGTATGGAATTAGCTGGAAAGAGAGAATACTCATTATCACAATTAATACAAGTAATAACCGTCCTTTCATTTTCAATGACCAATGCAGCGAGCTTATTAACAGAATTGCCTGATATTGCAAGAGGGCAGAGAGCAGGAACCTATATTATCAACCTTTTGAAATTAAAACCATCTGAAATTGAAAACGATGGTATTATTAAGCCATTCAAGCTTTGTGACGACGAAGTTATTAGATTTCGAAATGTTAATTTTCAATATCCTAATTCACGAAATTCATCACAATTGGTTTTAAATAACCTTTCGTTTCATGTTAATAAAAATGAAATTGTTGCAATTGTTGGAGAATCGGGTTCAGGGAAGTCAACTATTGGCGCATTATTGTCTAGGCTTTACAAAGTCGCTGATAGATCATTATTCATAGCAAATTATGACATCAATAAGCTTGATATTGACTGGTTGAGAGATACAATATCTGTTGTTACGCAGGTTCCAAAGTTTTTTGAAGGAACGATTTATGACAATCTAGTGTATGGAATGGAGAAGACTAAGATATTACCAGTTGGAATTGATCATTGTTTAAAATTAGCAAACATTTATTCATTTATAGTCTCGTTACCGGAAGGAATTCATACAAGGTTAGGTGAAGGACAACATTCCTCAATATCAGGTGGTCAATTACAAAGGTTATCTATTGCAAGAGCGTTGATTAGAAAACCAAAGATTTTGATTATGGATGAATGCACCTCTAGTTTAGATCCTACTAATACTAATTTGATAATTGAACTAGTGAGAGATAACTTGGTAACGCAAAACATAACTATCATCATAATAACCCATAATATAGAAATGATGAAAATCGCGAACAGAATAATTACCATAAAACACGGTAAAGCACGGGAATAAGTTAAAATTACAGAGGATTAAGCATATAAAGATTAAGACATATAGGTTTTATGACTCCTATTTGAAAGGTAGTATTTTTTATTTTATTAGCGATACGTACTTAAACATTCATAGAAATTTTCAAGAAAATTAACAGCAATAGAACAGTTTATTATAATTATAATTTAACACAAATATAAGGAACCTCCACATCTTCACCTTCTTTATCATCACAGCAAACCTCAAAGATCAAATTCTTAACATGGCTTGGGATATCCTTTTTGCTGACTTCTTTGATTAAGTCGGTCAATTTCATAGCTAATCTATCCTTTACCTTTTTAGGAGGGAAAAATGACGCATATAACAATGAAACACCATAAGATAACATTGAAATTTCTAAACCTTCATTTTTCTCAAAGTGGTCCAATAATTGTTGTAAAGTGAGATTACCTTCAATATCGAATCTATCCCAGATTTGGTCGAAATTTTTATCGTTATATTTACCTTGTGGTGATTTAATTGGTTCTGAAAATCCGATAAAAGGTAATGCCAAGTTGATAAAACCATTTTTATAGTCTTCGATATCAGTTTTGCCACCAACAACTTTGTATAATTCAAGACAAACTAAACCAGTAACTAATGCAGTTGTAGTTGCGATCGCTGGAATAATCTTACCAGCAATGAATTTAGTTTTAGAAGCATCCGCAGTTTCAATGGAGTAGTTCAAAGCTCTGCAATTAGATGCCGCTGAAATAAATTCAATGTGATGGTTAGTGTCATCATCTTTTTCAAACTCAATTGGGTTTAATCTATAACCAGCCAAAGTTGAAGGCTCAGGTAATGAAGCAGCAATGCTTCTAATTTCATCGTCATCGATACTACCTGATAATTTATTACTCTGTTCTTCAGCTTCTGCATCATTGGCAGCGATTGCGACGCCTGATTTTGGTGTGAATGGAGGAATTTCGACTTCGTCCAATGCCTTTTTATAATCTTCAATAGTAGCCTTAGGCTCTTTTAATCCATAAATGAACGCCAAAAGATTTGCGCCACCGACAACAAAATTAAAATGGTCGGGGTTATTGATATCGAAGACTAGAGCTTCAGGTGCTCTTTTAGGACCAGACCAAAATGGTGCACCATTCGAAGTTTTCGCATCCTTAGGGAAATTATATAACAACTGTTGGATATCGTGATTGAACTTATTCTCGAATTCTAATCTTGCCCACTTAATACAATCATTAAAAGTGTAAGGACGGTGGTTCAAGTAATTAGAAATATTTTCCAACGTACCCTTAATATCAGGATTTTGTTTCAAAGTTTGTTCAACATAATTTGATTGAGTCAAATATAAATTAACGCTCTCAGGAGAATCAGCAAAGTAACCCTGGAATAAAGACTTGGCCCAAGCAATTGTGTGATCGATTTTATTTGGAAAAGACCTTAATGTACATAATGGGATTGATTTTTCTGGTGGATCTTGAGAGCTTGAATAAGACTCAGTCAAATTAGGAATAACGACTTGAGTGTTACCTTTAGTACCTAAAGTTCCTGATTCCAATAATGGCTTTTTATAGAAAATACAACGGCGATCAACATAAGTTCTAGCATCAACATTGTCTAAAGCATTAGTGACAAAATCCAAGTTATTCCAGAAATCATCATCGAAAATGTGTTCTGTGTCTTGCCCAACCTTTTCCAATTTTGCTTCGATCTTACCCTTTAAATCCGGGTTCATAGCCTGAACAGCAGTGGCAGCCACGTCTGCTTTGTTTTTACCAACATCTTTTGGTCTGAAGAGGAACTGTCTGTTCAAATTAGATTTTTCAATTGTATCCATATCGGTGATAATAACTTTACCATTCGGACCGGATCCTAAACCCATCATAGCCCAATTTTTCAACATTTCGCAACCAATAGCCCCAGAACCTACTAAGAAAACCTTCAAGTTTGAAATGGTTTCTTGGTAGGGCTTACCAAAGACCGCGATTTGTGAATCATATCTTGTACCTAATGGCTTACAAGTTTCTGCATTTCTTGGATATTTATCAATAGGAGGTAAAGATTCCAAAGAGTCGAAGTACAACCATTGCTTAATAGGACCGAATTTTGAAGAACAACATTTTAAAACCTCTTGGGCAATTAAACCACCATACATGGCAACCATACCTGGTAAATCACCAGTTGCTTGATAAGACAATTCTTTGATCAATTTCTCATTAACAGGATCTTCACCTAGGATGTCTGGATTTTGAGTTGCAATCTCCGAAACCAACTTTAATAATTCGTTGGCATCTTCTTCATGGCAAGGTCTTGGTAATTTTCCTTGATGTCTAGTTTGGAATGCATGTAAACCTTGGAAACCTAAATGATATTGAGGGGGTCTATCAAATTTTGCAAAATCAGAGATAACATACTCTGGAGACTTTAATTGTTGGGTTAAAGGTTCGAAATTAAGAGATTTCGGGGCTTTAACTTGTTGGTACAACCCGCCCTTGATATATGTACCATAGCTGTCGCTCATTTTGATCTTGAACGCATATGGTCCCAATACTTCGACCTTATGTGGAGAGCCATCGTTTAACTTATCCATACCTTGGATTTCAGAAAACTTGACAAAGTCTCCATCTTGTAAGCCGTGTCTATTATCATCCAACATTGTCACAGTACCGTCTTTCTCGATATCAGACACAATGCCGGTGAGAGGCTCTTCACCGGTTTGGTCTATAACGTTGAAGTTTTTGCCAAAGTCAACAAAAACTTGACCAAATAAACCTCTGATGTCGGCACTGATGAAACCAATTCCTTTAGGGTGAGTGAAGTTGTTTAACTTGACCTGTTCTTCCAATGTGATATCGGTAGCAACGACACACTCGAACAGAGCCAATGTGGACTCCGACAAGTCGTTGACGATTGAAATAGGCACATATTGGTTCAATTCTGACAATTTTGTCGACGATGTCTCGGCTCTTGTTTTGCCCAAATCGGACTCCGATAAGAAAAACTGGGTAGACAAATCGCTCAATTCCACTGGGTGAGGATCATACAAGCTCAAAGACTTGACACCGGCCAAAGCAACGTTTTTGGCAATTTCGATTCCCAATCCTCTCAAACCGATTATTAATACATTGGAATTTTGCATTTTGATCATGGCTTCCTTACCCAAGACGTATAATTGTCTCGAGTACAAGCCTTCATCAATCGACCCTTGTGGGGGTGAATCTATCTGCATGTTATCTGACATGTTGTTGTTGATTCTTGATTCTTATAGTAATTGGGTAAGGAACAGCTAAACGTTAAGATTGCCACTAGACAAACGTCAGAGTGGTTGCGACACGTGAAAACCGTTGTGCAGTACACATCTTCCACAGACTAGATTTTAAGGGCGGTGGATAAATACAAGCAGTCCAATGTCTTACTTAGAACAAACAGATCGACTAAGTCAAGTAAGTCATCGATATGAACAAGATCTATCTACCCAATAGTTGAATCACCATAATCTCATGGTGCGAACAGGTCGAAAATCACCATTTCGCGCCCAGTAGGGTCGAACTCTATTTCTTTCCTGCCTCCTCTGCAAGTTTGCTCACGACTACACCATGCCAGAAACAACCCGTAGCCGCCCGTGACATTCTTGTAAATAATATCTCTACATAATATCACCATAATATCAATGAGATCTACCCTGAATCACTAGTCACGTACCTTACATCACATATTTTTCAACGATTTTATTATATCTCATAATATGCCGATTTTGCTAACCGTCGTTTAATATCTTTATTTCCTACGTATCTCATAATCCTTACCCTTGGAATAAATTACCGCTCACAACATTCCATCCCTACACCACGTCAGTGCATCCGCCCTCACAAGCCAATAAACCTCTGACAATTGCCGTTGCCACGACACCCAACCACCCAATCCAGCGTAAACGAGAATCACGCCACTCCACTATGTTACGGCGAATCGACTCCAACCCTCGCTGATATCGTCGACGGTGACCCTGTCATTTCATGCGCACCCAAACGACTATTGTGTTGGTGCGAATTTCCTTCGATACGGCAGGCTAGACCTTCACCCGCGACTCTGGGCGTGCGCCCAAAAACGCCCCAACCGCCCAAGCAAAACCAGGCCTAGCCAATATAGCCACCCGGTATCATTTAGACCGACCAATGACATTGGTTGCGTCGCTAACGCTCTCCGTGAACATTCATCACTCACCGCAGATATCGCTATTATTGTGTTCACGCTCCTTCCGCCTTCCCCGCTGCCACATTCCATCTCTCACCAGCGCTGAGATTGTCCTTATTAATGGCTATTCGATTACCACTCACCCAACATTAGCTTTAATAACTATATTAAAAATATTCACTGTATGCCTAGATGGATTGTGTACCTACATTGAGAATATTGACTATATAGACTACTCCTACCTGCCACCCTTCCCCATACCTTTATTATTAATGCATGACAGGTAAGGAATTACATTTTAGTGTTAATGCACAAGAGATCGTGAGACTACAGGCGGGAATTCGTCTCGTTCGTAAATCAAAAAATTACGGGAGTCGTAAAAGAAAAATATTTGTGACCGACATCAACACAAAGCCTATATATATAATAAACGTACCCCAACGCGAACCTGAGGCATTGTGGAAAATTTAGATTTTCGATTTTCACGCTTCGGATCATGAACAACCAGCTAGCCAACGACTCTAATTTCCAGTTTAAGGTTGAACAAATGTCGTTTGGGCTACCAAAGGGATATAATGTAAGTACTCACGATGGACAAACGTTGGGACAGCAGGTTTTGGGACAACATGCCATGGGACAACAGATGATGGGCCAGCAGGGCATGGGCCAGCAGGTATTAGGACAGCAAGTTTTGGGACAACAGGTTTTGGTCCAACAACAAGGAGGTAAAAGTCAATACAAGGAGTTTGAACAGCCACGATATTATGGATCGTCGATGGTGGTACAACTGCCGTATGTGCAGGGTGGAAGCCAGACTACTGGCCAACCTGGAGGGCAGTTGGGAGGTCAATTAGGGGGGCTCATGGGTGGCCAGGGTGCACAAGGAACACCTTATATGAACCAGACGATTCTGTATCCAGCACAACAGCAGATGTACGAAACGAGGCCCGTGAATAGCTATTTGTTGATACACCAGGGCCAGGACCAGGGACAGGTTGCAGCCAGCTACTACGGCGCTGCTCGTACAAGAGGACCACCTGAGCAGCCAGTGGTATACGAGGGTTTCATTGAGAGGCTACAACAGCTGTTACCAGTACCACCGATGTCGCAGGCTACGACCCGTCCTGAGATCAACTTACTGCTCAACCAGAAGCGGGCGAGACGTAAGTCGAAATTCTCGAAGAAACAGGATGACTTGATTGTCGAGTTGAAGCGTAAAGGCAAAACGTGGGTCGAGATAGCTGAGATGTCTGGTGTGGGCAGCTATCTTGCTGCAAGAAATCGTTACCAGGTAATTGTGGGACAGCAGGGGAATAATAATTCTTCGTCGTGGGGAAATGAAGACAAGTCGCTCTTGCGCAAGCTCTTAGACGAGGCTGAAGTTGAAAAGTGGAAGTTTATTGCGGCAGAATTGACCAAGGCCACGGGAAAGCCATTTTCCGACAGAGAGTGTCGTGAGACGGTGAGGATGTTGTTTTGGGCAGATCCAGTATCGTTTGGTGTGAGCGAGGAGACTGTGAACGAATGCTTCAAGGAAAAAAAGGTCACCGAGCGAGCGAATGAACAGCAGCTGTACATCGATAACGAACGTCAGTACGCCCAGCCGTTTTTCTCGCAGCCGTCTTCTGCTACAAATGCATCTAACACTTCGAATTCCTCCAGCACGCTGTCAAACCCTCCGGCACCAGCCCTTCACCTGTATCATAGCTACAATTCTAAATCGTCCCCCGAGTCGATCGACAATTATGCCGGAAACTATTACTAGGTCATTAATTGATTCTTTTAGCATGTATTATATACTTATTTATGGATTTTGGAGTTTAATAATTTAATTCTTGACACTGGGTGCTCGTTCGCCTAACATTTTACATTTCCTCGGGATTGGTAACACTAGCAGCTTGTATATTCAATCTACTTAAGCCCACGGGGTTTTTTTTTCGAATCCATATCGTATAGTGTTGTTTATTATTCTTTATGACTTGACAATCATTCCCCATTCAAAGTTTTTAATTTAGACTCAACTATGTCGATCTTATCCTGAGGTGATTGCTTCTTGTCCACTCTAGACCCAACTCTTATGTCACTCTGAATTCTCACTACCCCATTTTTATGCAAAGCTTCATGCATCTGCCCAATTAATTCCATCACCTCACTCCAAGGACCAGCAATTGTCGTGCCGGCACTGTGTAATGTACAGTTAAGGTGAGATTCCCTGGCCATTTTAGTAATCATCGTAACTTCATTCGACACAGACGCACTGCTGGTCCCGATCTATCATGTTAGTATGCGAATGATCTAAATTGAATTGTTGAAATTGTTCTTCGTATTTATCTTCTACTTACTGGGATCATACAAACATCCGCAAGGCAATGTAATCCAACTGTCATTTCTATACTGTAGATTGTCTTTACAATTGAATGCTATGAATAAACCAACCCCTTTTTCCATGGATTTATGTCCCAATTATATGCAGGATATTATAAAATTTCCTATTAGCCCCATTCCTGTTACTAAAATGGTATTTTTAATGTCTCATTCCTGCTCAAACTTTTTACATCCTACCCAAAAAATATTTTATGGTGGTAATTGTTAAGAGAAAATATTGCGTTAATTGTTCTATTTTCTAAAGAATTTCGTATTCCCAATTTCAGTTATTGTATTTCTCGTAGATGTTCCGGAGCTAACGCATCAAATACGGATGCCAAGTGCGCGTGAGGCGGATACTGTGGCAGAATGGGATTAGTTGAAAAGTCAAAGATATGTTTATGTCGAAGGTGCGAATCTGGCGTTCGCGGTACATTCAGTACATTTTTTATTATCTGCTATACCAATTATACTGCAAAATCAAATATTATACTGTATCAATATACTTTATCAAAATTATACTGCATCAAAATTGTACTCTACTATATCTACTATATAAATAGATCAAATATTAGCCCTGACTCGTTTATTCCGTAGTAGCTCGGATGATATTATTCTCATGACGTTCAACATGGAACCTATGGATTATTCTGCTTCTCCTGCTCTAGCTTCTTCTTCAACAAATTGATGGGTATCTTGGATACCTTGTCGAATGATTCTTCTGGGTCGAAACTTTCAGTGAATTCGTATTGCCTAGACATAGGTCGTCCAGTCCTTGACCTAGTAGCACTAGTTGAGGTCTCGATATCATCCTTATAGCTCAGGGGCACCTTGTTGAACTTCTTTCCCTGAGAAGGTCTTTCTGTCGGTCTAATGGATGAATGATGAGATGAGAACGAGGTGAATACTCTTGTGGGAGGCGCATTCTCCTTTCTTTCTTCCCAAGGGAAAATTGATGGGGTATCCACGGGCGATTCTTGTACTTTATTATCGACAGATTCTATATCCCAGACGTTGGGGGAAGGGACAAAATTCAACGTACTTGCTTCACCTTTCTTGAAACCTGACCCAGTACTTTGTAAGAGATATTGGACTACGTCAGGCGAATAATGCTTATTAAATGCACTCCACCAGTACTCCTTGAACTTATCGTATCCACCAAACATCCATGGCTTCTGCAGACCTATAAAATGTAAAATCTTGATATCCTTAAAAAAGCGATCAAATGCTGGCAAGTACTGATATGACTGCGAAAAGGTCACATTATAGAGAAATGGTAACCTAACCCAATCCAATCCTTTAGAAGCAATATTGAAAAACTCATTTAATAGTCCCTGGTCAGCCCCGTCAAATGTGTTATCTTCCGTCTCGGCAAATTCGCTTAACTTGTTGTAAACAATCATGCTTGGTGTCAAAACCATCACCCCAGAATTAAAAATATCAGGCCACCCACTATCAGGAGAAGCAGCCACTTGGTTTGAGCTAATATCTATCTCAAATAAATCTTCTATTTCTTGCATCGGTAACGTATCGCAATCGAGATATACCAATTTGGTATATTGGATTTGCTTCCATAGCAAGATCTTGGTGAATGTGACCGCTAATTCAAGTCTGTCCAACTGAGAAACCAATTTATCTATTGGAGATGTTACTAACCCACCATCAATGGGAATAACATCATCGTAGACCTCTTCAATTAATTTCGTCGACCTTTCGCTAATTTGGCTTGTATCTAGCAATATAGCTAATGGATGGCTCGTTTTGGTGTCATTCTTCAAAACTTTTGCCACGGTTAACGCTCCAGGTAAGTAAACTTCGTTCACTAATAGAGTAATATATGCAACTGTCATTCTGTATTATATTAATTTATACAAATTGCTATACGTTATATGAAATTTCAGGGGTTTTATATATTTCACTCTTATCAATAAACTTTTATATTTGGAAATTATCACATGGCCAGCCACATTTGTTTACTTTTCATTTAGACACTTTTTTCACGAAAAGGAATTTCCATCAATATATAGAACTACGATAACTCAATGGCTGGTACGATAACTTACTAGTTGTAAATTTATTTATAAATATTCACTATTGTAATCTAAATATACTTTGTCTCTACTTATTGGCGGGGGTATACATTGTCATTTGGAAGCATACTTTGGGTTTGTTGTTGAACAGGTGGTTGTTGTTGCTGTTGTGGGTGTTGTTGCTGTGGTTGACTCTGATTTTGGTGGTGCATCGACAAAGGGTTAGATTGTCTATTTGGGTTATTGGCATTTTCCTTCAAGGCAATTAATTGTTTGGATCTAAAGGTTTCATAGTGTAACAACGACGTAGTTTCGATTAAATCCTGTAAGTGGGTTCTGGTCAAGAAGTCTCTCAAGAATACAAACTCACATTGAGATACATCTTCAACGTTGATTAATCCCCATTTGGTCTTTCTACCCTTGACAAGTTCCCCGTTGACCTGGACTTCGTTCTCGGAGCCAGCAATGGCAAATGGAATCAACGACTTGATGTCCTCGTTCAATTGTCTCTCGTCGTCGTATAAGTCCTCATTGTCGTATGGGTATATGTTGAAATTGTACTTGATGAATTCGTTTTGTAACACCCTCTTAAATTCGCTTCTTTCCTCTAATGTCAAACTGTCAGACTTGGCAATCACTGGAACAACGTTAGCAATCTCTGTCAACTTCTTCAACACCTGCACATCCAACTGCTTCAATTTTCTGCCGTTTGGCTGGATAAAGTATAATATACAGTGTACTCTGGTGTCATTGATGTACCTTTCTCTTTGCGCAGTTAATTCCTTTCTCAAATACTGTGAATGCTGTTCCTTAATGTACTTGACCAACGGTTCCCAACACTTCTCGTTGTTTATCTGGTCTCCGAACCCTGGCGTATCAATAACGTTGATATTCAATCTGACGTTGTTTTCCACTAAAACGTGAGAACTAACCAGGATTTCCGTGGTCTTTTCAACTGGTTCTGCCGCATGTCTGCGTCCACTGGTTTCGGTCAACTTCGACGAAAATAATGTATTAACCAATGTGCTCTTACCCAATCCTGATCTACCAACCGCCATGATGTTGAACTGGAATCCTCTCTTCAACAATCTATTCTCAATCTGTGTAGTAATTGTATCAAAACCGACATATTTTTGGGGTTGCACAAAGTGTGGCTCGTTAAGTGTTTGTGACATCCTGTTTGATTAGCTTTTAGTCAATAACTGTCTCCAACGGTAATGATATTTATTCAATATTGACCACCTTGTTTATTTGATCTCAAGCGCTTCATTTGTGAACGCGTAGACGGAAATGTGGGCCAAACACGACCTTTTTTATAACCGACACAAGTGTTCTAAACGTGCACCATTTTGGAGCGTTGTGCAGTGCTGAATTTTTCACTTTTCAGTCCACAGAGGACATAAAGATCGATTCGAAGTAGTAGTTAGAGGTACAGTGACTATATTACTTTCGACTACGCAGGGAAAATGTCATTAGCATTCAGGTTAGGCGCTGCACCATCCTTAAGTGGAGGATGGATCGGAATTTTGCCCCGTTTACCAGCTATTTCTATTAGAATTCCAAATCCATTCCAGACACAGGGAAGCATACAAAACGATAGAAGATTAAAAGAATTGAAAGAACAAATTGAAAATAATGATGGAGAAGCACCATTTATGATAGATAATGGTATGATTTTGAGGGCAGTTCCAAAGAAGAAACCATCGTACCGTAGAACCAGACAAAAGTTGTATGCACCAGGGGACAAGCAAATCAAGCATTTGGATAACTTGGGCAGATGCCCGGCATGTGGACATGTAAAGAGATCGCATTTCATGTGTATGCACTGTTTTGCAGAGATCAAGTCGTTCCTCAAGATGAAGAAGAAGGCCACACAAGACCCGGTGGAAGAACCACAAGCCAACTTGGATCCAATAGATGAGAAGATCGTGTATCCTGGTAAGCATGAAAGTGAGCATCAAAGAAGATTAAAGAAGAAGGATTGGATTCCTGTCAGAGAAGAGCCACTTATGTTCAATGCTGAGCAGTTGAAGAATCCTAAAAAGTAATAGCACCACCTGCATCCGTTCCACGGACCATTCGTCGGATGAAACCTTGTACATATACTACTATTTAATATATATGAGTAATAGATATATTCGTGTAAGATAGAAGGTTATTGAACTGTATCTTGTTGATCAATATGTAATTTTTTAGAAGGTATTTATTTGGTCCGACCCATTTAGAAATTTTCACATCCATGCAAGACCTATTATGAATTGAGTCAAGTATAGATATCCACTACGAAATGACTATATCTCATTACGATAACCATGCGACTAAGGCCAATACTACTGGGCGGAGTATCTCATTGTTCACCATTAGTAGTAGGCATCCTTTGAATGTAAAGCCCGAAGGAAACTCTTTCTTATCCACTGGAGATGACTATGATACAACAAAATTTTTGCCCAGAGATGTTCAAATGGGAGCATTTGGCCGGTTTCCTGATGAGTTAATTATGTATTTAATTTCATTCCTTGACGATATAGAGTCAATGAAGAACTTGTCCCACACATCGAGAATAATGTATGCATATATGTATGACGAAGAGATGTGGAAAAAAATATATGTTAAGCAAGTCACTGATGGTTTCAAAACTAACACAGATAATGGGTTTGCAGATTGGAAAGGCTCATGGAGAAGTACGTTGCTTAACATTAAAGATACGGACCAAGCTAATTTGCAGCTTCCTGGTAATATCCTTTGTTCGGATGTGTTATATAGGCCGTACCAATGTTCGCAAGTGGATTACGAAAAGCTCTTCCACAAAATTATAAAGGAAGAGGAGATATATTGTAACCGTATCAATGAAACGAATGACGATTTACAAACTGAATTAAAAAGTTTGCCTAATGGTAGAATCTTAAGAATATCAGAGAGCTTATTGAGCATGAGTGATTTTAACGAAAACTTTCATGACAAGCCATTTATTCTAACTAACTCTAACAAAGACAGATGGCCACACTGGAGTTTAGAGGACTTAGTCCAAAGATTTCCCGATGTCGTTTTCAGACAGGAGGCAGTACAATGGCCTTTATCCTTGTACTCCAAGTATCTTGCTAGCAACAAGGATGAATCTCCGTTATATTTATTTGATTGTAGTAGCGTTGCTATGAAGACGTTGAGAAAAGAGTATACTGTACCAAAAATTTTTCAATATGACCTATTTACCGTATTTGAAAACCAGGAAATCAATTGTCGTCCAGACCACGCTTGGTTGATTATTGGACCTAAGCGTTCGGGATCAACTTTCCATAAAGATCCTAACTACACAAGTGCATGGAATACTGCTATCTGTGGGAGAAAGTTATGGATCATGTTGCCCCCTGATGTTGTTCCTCCTGGGGTAGGAACAGATGACGAAGAAAGTGAGGTCACTTCTCCTGTTGGGATAGCGGAATGGGTTTTATCTGGGTTTTTCAACGATGCAGTGAAAATAGATAGTTGTTTGATAGGAATCACATTTCCCGGCGAATGCATGCATGTACCTTCTGGCTGGTGGCATGCGGTTATTAATTTGGACGATTCCATAGCATTGACGCAAAATTTCGTTCCATTACCTAAATTGAGTAATACGTTGAACTTCTTCAAAAATAAAAAGAACCAGATCAGTGGATTCCGCCCAAATCAACTTAAAATGACTCTAGACCAATTATTGGGAACATTACCGGCAGAAGACGACGATATACGTACTCTAAAACATTACAAGCAGCAATACGAGTCTTTGGATTTAGAAAACGATTTACAGGTAGAAGATTGCGGTGAAATATTGTCGTCCAAACTTCCACCAATGCCTCTATTTGAACTTTTCAAACAACTATTGATCTTAAATGGCAAAAAACAGGAGTTAGATACGGCTTTGAGTAAGCTTGCAAAATTGGAGAAATCGGATGTTAAACAGGTTAATAAGAGCAAAATATGGCAAACCTTGGTCGAAGACAAAACAAATGAGCAAGACTCGAAAGAAGTAGCTCCGCAAGGCTTCTCCTTCGGTTTTGCCTTGGATGAAAGTAGTGATGAAGATATTTAGCACCCATTTATTAGTCATGGTAGTTTTGTGTAATATTTTGGTAGATCAGATCTAACATGACGATACTTAAGTACTGATAGTAGCTATATACTAATATTATTTTAGTTCTTATAATACATGTTAAGTTTATCATCATTCGTAACAAGTATCAGATCAACACAAAGTAGAAATCCTTTAATTAGATTGTGTTATAGAAAAATGTCAGGTGTAAAGAGAACAGAAACCCCAATTATATTTGCTCCGGAAACTTATCAATATGATAAGGGACACTTGAAAGAGGATGAGCTCCAATCCAATCCAATTGAACAGTTTCATGAATGGTTTGATGTTGCTAGAAAGTCAAATACCGATGGTTCCTTCCTTCCGGAATCGGTAACTTTCTCCACAGCGAGATTACCATCCGGTAGAGTATCGGCAAGAACAGTATTATTCAAAGAATTAGATACACACGGGTTTATTATCTACTCGAATTGGGATAAGTCGAAGAAGTCGCAAGATTTTGAAACTAACAAGCATGCGGCCTTGACGTTTTTCTGGCCTAGTATCCAAAGACAGGTCAGAGTTGAAGGGATTATGGAGAAGGTGACTAGGGAAACTTCAGTGAGATATTTCAATACCAGACCTAGAGGATCGAAGATTGGTGCATGGGCATCTCCTCAATCGCAGATTTTAAAAGACAGGGCAGAGTTAGATAGGGTTGATAAAGAATTTGAAGTCAAATTCAAGGATGTAAAAGATGAAGATATCCCCTGTCCCGAATACTGGGGTGGGGTTAGAATAGTTCCATTAGAAATTGAGTTTTGGCAAGGTGGAATGAGTAGATTACATGACAGGATCTGTTTTAGGAGGGAATCTGTTGATGACGCCGAATGGAATATGGTTCGTCTTTCACCATAGACTAAGCTAAGCTAAGACAAATATACATATATATAGAAAAAAACCTAGATAGTAGCTTAAATTAACGCATAATGGTTTTTGAAGGTTGTAATTAGATAGGAGAAACTTCTAATTTATCAGTGGTTAGAGCAGCATACTCTTTATGAGCAAGCAAATGAATAGACAGACGAACTTTACTTGTAAATACCATCGGACAGTACTTACATGGGAACGATTCTTTATAATTAGCCCGAGATATACCAAGAGAATGTACCAGAACTACCTCGTTAAGATAGTGAATTTCGTCGTATAACATGCCTCTATCAATATCACGCACCTCTTCGTCATCTACTTGTATCTCGTCTTCGTTCCCTTCCATCTCAATTATGTGTATTTCGAGGTGCATCTTAAAAAGCCTTGAGTCTTCAAAGCATTCTCCACATTTGGGACATAAGATTTGCATCATGGAGTGTTTCTGGCAGTGATTGGATAAGTCATCTAACGTATGGAATGTGCACTGACATTGTGGACATGTAAAGTGAATTTTACTGGTATGACTTCGGTGATGGATTGCCAAAAACGATAGCTTCTTCATTTCTTTATCACATTGTACACAGCTGTACCTCCCATTCGTACATTTTGTCAATTCCTGATCCTCCTCTCGCTTGACTATTTCTAGCGTATTCAGCTCTCGGTTCTGTTGCAGCAATATATTTTCTGCAACCACTTTATTCTTAAATTCATCATGCTTTGTAATATATGAGTCTGATAACACTGTAGTAGATCCCGTATCTTCTTGTATATCAAATGCGGACTCATCGTTACTAGTAGAGTTACTATTTACCGAGTCGTTGCAAATAGCTGCTAATTTGTTATAGGTATTGCTCAAAGTGAAAACAGGCAATCTTAGTCTCCTTTTAACACCAATGTCGTCTAATTGTTAGTATCGGTCCCACGAATATGTCTAAACTAGGGAGTCTTACTATCTGTCATTGTGAACCCACAATTTTTACCTAGTAGAATAAATACTTGGGATTATCCGCCGGTGCGTTTTTCAGTTAACTACAATCTTTTGTCTTTAAATTCAATTAATTCTTTGAATACTATAAATCATTACTTTAACCTAATTAAAACTTAGAAGCAGTTTGGTAGAAAGACTTACCTTGGATGTGGGCAATCTCTAATTCTAACTTAGTTGGTTGTCTAGAACCGTCAGCACCGGCAAAAGTACCAGCACCCCATGGAGAAGAACCGTGAACTTCTTCCAAATTGGAGAGTTGAGCGAAACAGTTAGCGTAACCTAATGGAACGTAAATGATACCGTGGTGAGTCAAACAAGATAAAGCGTTCATAGCGGTAGCTTCTTGTCCACCACCTGGAGTACCAGTGGAAACGAAAATACCAGCAATCTTACCAGCTAAAGCACCTTTGGCCCATAAACTACCAGTAGCATCCCAGAATGCCTTGAATTGGGCTGGGTAGTTACCATATCTAGTTGGAATACCAAACATGAAAGCATTATAACTGGTTAAAGTTTCGTTGGTAGCAATTGGGTAGTTTGGCTTGGCTGGAGCATGCAACTTAGCCAAAACTTCTTCACTCAAGGTTTCTGGAACTTGATAGATGTCTGCAGAACCACCAGCAGCTTCAATACCCCTCTTGACTTCTTCAGCCATAGTGGCGATGTGGTGGTACATCGAATAGATGATAATTGCAACCTTTTGAGCCATTTTTGATGAATATTATGTTTTTACTTTGTTTAATATTAAGATGATTTGAAAATTAACCTAATAATGATTTATTTCAAGGACAATTGATATAAACTGGATATTCCTTATTTATATAAATCCATTATGTAAATTTTAGTAAGCTCGCCGCACAAAAATTGCTAATCAAAATTTTAGTCAATATTTATAAGGACACTCTAATCTTTGAAAAATTTAATAATATTTATTAATTGAAAGGCTCTGCTATTGTTAATCTGACATACGATAGATCTACTCATATTCGATATTTTGGAAAAATTCTTTGGAGACTTTTTACCTTATAAAGAATACAATCGCTCATTAAATTAATTTCACCTAGACCTTTTTATTTTGCGTTAAAAATATTAATAGGCCAACGATAGAAATATAGAAGCAAACATGAAGGTTGCCATCATTTACTATTCAACATACGGGCATGTTGCCGTTATGGCTAAAAAGATCAAGGAAGGGATCGAGTCAACAGACTTAGGTGTTCAGGCCGATATTTTGCAAGTTAAAGAAACATTGAGTGAAGAAGTGTTAGGTATGTTGCATGCACCAGAGAAATTGGACTACCCGGTTGCTACCACTGAAACTTTGGTTGACTACGATGCCTTTGTGTTTGGTATTCCTACCAGATACGGTACTATCCCAGCGCAATGGGCTGACTTCTGGGGCACCACCGGTGGTTTATGGGCACAAGGTGCCTTAGCTGGTAAGCCAGCAGCTATGTTTGTGTCTACTGGGGGTGCAGGTGGTGGACAAGAATCTACTGTCAAGAATGCCATGTCGTACTTGGTTCACCATGGTATGCCATATATTCCTTTAGGATACTCCGATACATTTGCGGAAATGACCAACTTGGAAGAAATACACGGTGCGTCTGCTTGGGGTTCCGGTATCTTCGCTGGTTCCGACGGTTCTAGACAACCATCAGAATTGGAATTGAGAATTTGTCATGCTCAAGGTGCTGCTTTCGCTAATCTCGCTTCGAAGATTGTCAGTGCTAACGCCGCCATTGCCACTACTACTTCAGAACCAGCCTCTAAGTCTGAAGAAGAGCCTAATGAGAAGGATACTTCTGGAGAAGAGCCTACTGAAAAGGCAAAGGAAGTCGCACAAAGAGCTAAGCAAGCCGCTCCCGAAGCGAAGGAAGAAGCTAAGGGTGGCTGCATGAAATGTACTATTGTTTAATTACCTACTATTCCTTTCTATATCTTAATTTGACATATTCAGTAATATATTTTTGTTTCGTTAGTAGCCGTGTCAATGATTTTTTTAAATTGCAAAATGAATACATACGAGGAGAATAGCGATCCAAAATCATCCTATCTCTCTTCTGCCATCACCGACGCGTGCTTTAGGCCGCAGTAAAAGAAATAAACCATTCATCATAATTCATACATCACCACGAGTTTCGAGCTCTGAATCCTTCGTATAAATAATCCGTCATAGCAGAGAAACGACCACACAAAATCCTAGGTGGATAATCTAACATGCATTTCTTCAAACACATTGGATCAATCCTCGAGGGATAGCCTAAATATCCACTAGTATATTCGATGCTCGATTCTATTACTGGAATAATTGTTATAGTTATGAATTCAATCAAATTTTTCAAGTATTGTAAAGTCTCGGTATTGCAAAAAGCACCTCCCTCCTAATGAACGACCAAAAAGAATGTAGCTTATGAATTCAACATAAATGATTTCTAGATTCACCAATGAATAGATCACTGGGCCGTCCTTTTTACTGAAAAATGAAATCATTTAAACCAAAAATGACCTATAAAAAAAACACTTGATTATCTTGCGAATAATTCGACTCCTTTCACTCGGCCATATTATGCAACATACTAACTATCATTGAGAGCCGGATATGCAGAAATCTACACAATAGATCCCTCGAATAACTACCATTGCCGGAATGGTGACAGGGTTGCCTTGAGACATAATTAATGTCAAGAACCAAAAAGGATCTCTTGTGTACGCAATTATCCATCAATGAATATTCCCTACATTCTTAGATAGTCGCACGAAGTCTATGACACATCTCAATTGGATTGAAGATCGATTTGCTCCCAACAGCAGTAATGATGTCTCCTTTTCTCTCCATTAACTTGTTGCATAATATGTCGTTTGAAATGGAACAGGATGTTGAGGTGTAGGGATGTTGACCGTAGATGTCGACAAAAGACATAAACCAATGTTTATCATTCTTCTGGCATTTGCCCTGTAATGAGCCGATTCAGAAGTGCCTGGATTCAAGCAATACCAAGTTCTATACTGCAACTGTCATTAATCTTTAACATGATTCATTGAAAAATTCAAAATCTCTAAAATTATGATAGTTAATATACAAAATGATGGGAATCAGTTTATTTCCACAACCTAATACTACCGATGTACTAGCAAAGAAAGCCTTGTATTCATTAGAAGACAACGGATGAATAATTGAATCAATAAAGAAAAGACGTATAAATCTAGTAATCTATATGGAGCGCGGTTATTTTTGTTGTTAGACTCGAATATAAACAGTCATAAATTATATAAACATATTTTAGCAGTATATTGCGTTGATGGGCAAATTTGACGATGAAATGTGGGATTTGAACCCCAATTCAATCGGCCTTCCGTCCCTTCATAGACCAAGGTCTAGTAAAAGCAATACAGTTCATGACCTGATGATGAATTTATTTAGCGCCGAAAGTAGTACTGGAGTCAAAAAGAGACCCAAAACCATACATGTTTATGGAATGGATAACAACAAAGCGGGACATGACTTTCTTGATCTAATCTCCAGAAGTAAGGCTAATTCAAAGTCGGCTGGAAGCCCATTACAACAAAAGGATTTAAATACATCAAGACCTGAAAGTGCAAAAACCATTGATTTATTAGACATGGGCGTGCTATTGTCATCACAATCTCAGAAAACGGTTCCAATAGAAGATAGTATAAACTTGTTGCAAAGCGATCATGATTGTCCAAACGAACAGGCAGGGCTGGTACCTCAAACATCAAATGGATACGAAATGGACGAGCTTCAGAGTCAAATATCAACGGTTACGCTAGAGAATGAAGATGTTTCCATTAAGAGATCTACAACTTTACCAATTATGGGCATGATACCTAATGAAGGTGTAAAAAGATTGACTAAGTCGGCCGGGACCGCTGACATTGACGAGGAGTCGGTTGCTGATAGCGAAGAAGAACCAGAATTGCTTTCTACTTCTCTGTCTTCTCAATCGAGAAAAGACTCCAGAAGCTCCACTGTCAATCCGTTTGGTCAAAATCATACGTTTGATACTAGCATATTTATTGATCATGAAAAGGTCGCATATGATGAAACCTTGACCGAGGTTACAGCTTCTGAATCCCAACTCACTAATGTCAATATTCAAGCCGAAGATTTTGCAAAGGATGATTCTGAAATATTCAATATAGAGTATGGACCAGTCGAACCGTCCAATGAAGGTGATATTGAGTATTTAAATGAAGCAATAGAAGATAACGAACCATTACCACAGCCTCAAATTTCCACTTCTTCTGCGTACCAGGATCCACTTATCACCAATAATGTAGGCAATACACATTTGCCATTAAGCAATATTTGTCATAAGATTAATGAGAAAGTCCTACATGATATATCTTCCGATATAAGATGTGAAGATATTCATGAATCTGCCAATGTCAAATCTAGAGATATCCACGAGACAGGCGACCAAGAAAAGCATTGTATCCCGGCGCCAGTTATGCCACCTTCTTATCCGTCGAACAGAGAAAGAAAACGGAAAACAAGTTTAGCTGATATCTGCTCAAAAACTAATAGAGCCAGATTACCACCCCGGGTCGGGCTTTCTAAAAAGATAAAGGTTGACTCACTACATGATTACTTGAAAAAATAGCTAGTCCGATTGCATACTTAAATTTTAATTAAATACTAATCATAATTATACATATTAAACACATATTAAGGTCCATAGATAAAAATATTAAACACGGAAGTAAAACGTAATTACAGAATCAATATCAAATACATGAAGAGAATTCACGGAGCATTCCTGTACTTTTCCTTTGGTGTCAAAAGAATTTTAATATGATCGTCTTTGTTATAAAGTAGCTCTTTGAATCCTTTCTCAATACCATCTTCTAAATGAACTTTACTTGTAATAAAAGATCCAACCTCGCCAGGGTCAATTAGTCCCTTTTTATAGGCCTCTATAACTTGTTTAAAATCAAGAATAGTAGTACACATAGAACCAGTAACGGTCTTTTCTTTGTAAGTGACATCCATGGGATAGAAGTCAATTGGCTTATGTGGCCAGATGGCAACATTCGTAGCAATTCCAAATGTTCGTAATGAATGAACTGACGCATTGAACGTAACAGGTAGTCCGGAACAATCATAACTATGATGAAACCCAAATCCATCATCTGTCATTGCTTTCAAAGCCTTAACATTCTCTTCTGCAGTATACTCTTTAGGATTAATTGTTTCAACACCTAGCTTTTCAGCTAATAGTCTTCTATCCAATGCAGGTTCACTCACAACGATCTTACCCGCTTGGTGTCCCTTGAGAGCAATGATTGTAGCTAGACCAATAGGACCACTGCCCAAAACCAACGCCAGCTGACCTGGCTTAAGGTTGGATATCCTGACAGCATGCCATGCAACTGCAATTGGCTGCGTTAATGCAGCAACGTCTGATGGTATAAGTTCTTCTGGATATGGAACCACATGGTCTTGCCCAACTACACAGTAGTCCGAAAACCCACCATCAGTAAAGCCCAAACCGACTAAACCGATGTAGTCGCAAACATTACTGTAACCATCATGGCACGCACAACATTTTGGTTTGTCGAAGTTTGGTGTTTCGGGAAACCTATATCTATCAAGACAGGTTCCATTCGGTTCCACGACTACCTTGTCTCCGACTTTTAATTTGCTGACTTCTGAACCTATTTCAGTTATTTCACCGCTTATTTCATGACCCATACACTGAACTTTACGATGATTGGATATTTCACTCGTTTCACCTTCAAAAAAAATCGGACCATCTAAATATTCCTTCAAGTCAGTACCACAAATTCCACAGTAGTCGATCTTAATTTTAACTTCTGTTTGGTGATTAATATCCGGCTCTGGGTATGATTCCGAATACTCAAGATTTTTATTACCATGGTAAACAATTGCTTTCATAGATATCGATGGCTTATAAGTTTTATTTGATGAACTCAATTGCATGTTAGTTATAAGAATAGTCAATTAATATGATTCTATCCTTACAATTATTCAGTCTTTTAATTCGTCATCTTTTTGACATAATGCCCCTTACTTTTTGCAATCTCGGATTAATTAATTGTGCGCTCCGACATCTATTGACGAGAACACACACGTCAAAAGTGTGCTATGTATGTCCATGCACATGTGGAAAGATATTAAAGCCCCTATGTTTGAGTCTTTCCAATAAGGTTGCATTAGCTAAGTACGAGAAATTTTAACATTTCATTACAAAAAAGGTGAATCAGTCTATAATCATCATTTAATTAATATACGTTAACTTCTTGTAGTTCGTGTAATTATATAGAATGTTAAAGTTCAAGAGTCTGCAGGACAAAGTGGAATTAAAGAATTTATCAGAATTTTAAGTGAGACTTGTTCTTTTAAACTGTTCGTTCGGGGTCATTAATATCTTGATATGTTTGTCTTTGTTATTAATCAATTCCATAAAGCCCTTTTCAATGCCATCTTCTAAATGGATCCTACTAGTAATAAACCTTTTGACTTCTTTGGGATCAATTAACCCTTTTTTGTAGGCATCAATTACTTGTTCAAAATCGAGTCGAGTAGTACACATCGATCCTGTAACAACCTTTTCTTTATAAGTTACATCCATAGGATAGAAGTCAATTGGCTTATGTGGCCAGATAGCAATGTTGGTAGCAGTGCCAAATGTCCTTAATGAATGCACCGACGCATTAAAAGTTGCAGCAATTCCAGAACAATCATAACTGTGATGAAAACCAAATCCATCAACTGTCAACGCTTTCAATGCTTGGATGCATTCCTCGTATGAGTAATCCTTTGGGTTTATAACCTCAGCACCGAAGTCTTGAGCTAGCACTCGTCTACTTAATGCTGGTTCGCTGACGACTATTTTCCCTGCTTTATGACCCTTGAGTGCAATGATAGCTGCCAACCCGATGGGTCCGCTACCCAAGACTAATGCCAGTTGTCCCGGTTGGAAATTAGATGTTCTCACTGCATGCCAAGCTACAGATAATGGCTCAGTAATGGCTGCAACATCAGCAGGAATTAGATCTTCTGGATATGGAACAACATGTTCTTGCCCCACAATACAGTAATCAGAAAACCCACCGTCCATAAATCCCAATCCCACAAATCCAATGTGGTCACATGCGTTACGATGGTCGTCATGGCACGCACAACAATTTGGCTTCTTTGCATTGGGTGCGTCCGGAAATCTATATCTATCAAGACATGTCCCGCTAGCTTCCACAACCACTTTTTCTCCAACTTTTAAGCCATTAACTTCAGACCCAATCTCTACCACTTCTCCACTAATTTCATGACCCATACACTGTACCTTGCTGATATTCGAAATCTCACTCTTCTCACCTTGAAAAAAAATGGGTCCGTCTAAGTACTCATGTAAGTCCGAGCCACAAATCCCGCAAAAGTCGACCTTAATCTTTACCTCACTTTGGTGGGTAATGTTCGGTAACGGATGTGATTCAGTGTATCTAATATCCTTATTCCCGTGATAAACAATGGCTTTCATTGGCATCTCGTTGAATTGACCTAATTGGTTTAATTGACATATAAATTCTTCGATTAGTTATATATCTATGGCTAATTCTAATTTCTTAGTACGTCTTACCACTTATATAGATTGCAATCTCGGACAAATTATCTGAGAGATTTTACAGGTCATTTATTATAACTGGTGATGTCCCCTGAATATGGGGGGATAGCAAATCAAACTGAAGGCGGACTGTTTACCAAATACGCAAATATCGGAACAAGGAAAGCCATATTATAGTGTGGGCTTTCCGGTGTAAGGTTCTTGCCGCGAATATGGGGTTACTTAATCCCCAATTCTGCATCAACTAGGTATTCTTTCCTTTTATATCGGCACGGCTTCCGTAAACATTTGGGAATAGTTTATTGCCATAGTTATGAAATACTTCATAATTGACGGATAGGTTCAAACCCCTAATGATTCAGAACCTCCTTCACAGAATCATACTGTATTTTGTAGAAACACCTAGCGTATAGCATCCCATATTTATCTTGATTCGAGTGTTGAGGAAATGACAGAAGTCATTGTAAGACATCTTTCGATAAACAATATTCGCTGCAAATGGCGCCTCAAAACTGCAATATAAATGAGATAATTACATTATCATGTTTGCAACTCCTCATGGCCCTAATTTGCTTGACCTTGATCCATCTCTTCGTCCGACGATTTATGTTCATCTGACGAACTATCTTCGTCGTTGGCACCGTCTTGATCATTTTTGTTCGTCTCTTCTTGGTTTTTTCTTTCCTTTAACTGATTTAACCCATCGTAGAAATGTGACCAAAGTCTTCCGACGTTATCGAATTCTTTTCCAACTGAAATAGATCCGTTAAGTGATCTATTCAAAATATCTAAGTTGTAGACTACTGACTCGATTGAGATTCCAATTTCTTGAATCAACATATCTCTTTGTTTCTCAAAGTAAGTGGACGATTCTGACATGGTTTTAGTGTTATTTACACAATGAAATATAGGATAACGAAATAATTATTCTTCTTTATACGAACCAAAACAACCAGTTTTGATATAAGGGAAAGTTTCAGAACGCGTATAAATTTGAGTACTAATAATTTTGATAGCATAAAAGGCTACGAAAATTTTCTGTTACGACTGATTTAATTTCTTCTCTATGCTAAAATGTCGGGACACTTGCAATGAGCGGTCATGCTGGATTGAATTATCCCTCGTGTGGACGTCCTCTCTAGCCCGGTAGATCTATTGAGTACAAGTTCAGTTGTTATTTATGAAAAGATGAGATTACGACTCTACAGTTACTCGGACATCAAACTTAATGTAGGCTACCTTGTAGAAATAGATTCAACCTAGACTAAATACTGTCTGAATAATGTAGTTTTCATGTTTAGCACTGAAGTGTAGATTACGACTGTATCAATTGGATAAATTACAAATTACGTTCTACAAAGGAGGAGCGGGTACTGGCAATTGGGCATGCGATCACTGTGAGTAATAGGGCAAAATACTTCGAGGTGTATAACATGGCCAAATCACGAAAGATGTAAAATAGAGACAACGGAAGAAAAGAACAATCAAATCATGGGGAACATTTTTTGCAATCAAGACGCCACCATATCAGAGAAGCTAAATGGTGAAAAGAAAGCGAATGGTGCAAATTTTGCAGTTGAAGACGTTACGCAACAGGTAAAGAAGACGTGACGATGGCCCGTCGTTGTGGTAGGGGGGGTCGTAGGCGAAATAGAATGGTCGTAGGCAATATCAGGATTCATGTTCGTGCCATGACTATCCGAAAGTCTTGTCTGTATTATAAATAAATCTAGAAGCAATACACTCCAACCTGGAACATATCACATATCATCTTGTATAATACAAGACATATATTTGATAATCTACTTAAAGATTCCAACCTTATACCTAATATATAATACATAATTATTTCCCGATTTACCAGTGTAATACGATAAATAACCAAATAAATTAATTTCCTTTTAATACCCACAACCATATTACAACATTAAATACCCGCCTGCACGGGAATAGGGCAAATAGAACCCTCTCAATATTTCTTGCCCAAACAGAAAGAAATGGGCGCCGGGTGCTTATCACCACTGCTTGAAAACTTCTTCTTCATATGACAACGACGTACGTAGTCCTTTTTCTCGTCAAATTTGACAAATGTGTTCTTATGATTGCAGCCGGTGTTACTTTCCGCCGAGGAGCCGCTGAAGCTCGAGCGCAAGCTCGAGGTCGGCGACGTGTTAGACGTCAGCACTGCTAACTTCTTCTTCGAAAGACCCAAGAATGACATGGCTTCTCGATGAATGAATATATAAAATATGTTTTTTTGTTTTACTTTCTAGTTGACTAAATGACGATACCAATACAGAATATTGACTCTCAATAACCCATATTATACCTCTTCTCTCCAGAAAGTGTCAAAATCAAAAAAATAAAATCCTCAATATGTAATCTTTTGCCCCTATCAATAGTAGCCTCGTATATACCTGTGTTATTTGTATGGTATATATCTGTGTTGAGTATTCGTACTTCTTCTATCGAATCTCGAACCTTGTAGCGTCAGCTTCTGCTTCACCTAAAAAAACCTATTTGGCCCTTAAATCTAAAAAAACCTTTTCTCTTAAAGGATCTCTTTATCTAAAAGGAACACTTAATATAACGAAAAATCGTAACTGTGGATAGTTAAAAACTTAATAAATCCTATAGAAAAAAAAATTTTAATATAATTATTTATCTAAACAGATGATTTATACGGTGGGAAAATGGCGCTTTATACTATTTTGCGTTTTTTTTTCCTGCCATTCTTTACGCTAAGTTTGCAGACATTTTTGTAGTTTGAGGTACGGCTTTGGGCCCGCAACAGTAGCCCATACTAAACCTGGATACTACCATCCAATCCACGACTTGTAGTACATCGTGACTCAAATTTTGTGTGTGATTTGTACGGTAGTAATGCTTGTTAGTGCAGAGGAATGGATGGGAGGAATGGATGGGAGAATTGCGAACGTTCTATTGGTACGAAAGGTCGTGACCGGCAAGTAGCAGGGAGGCACGGCCGGTTTCTGGCCAATCGAAATTAATAGCGCAAATTTGGCAGTGCACCTCGCGGTGCACTACAGTTTTTAGGATTGTATGTAAGCGGAAACAGTGGGTAAATTATATACTGGTTTCGGTACATGTAAGCATGTATAGTGGCAACCAGTAGTGGCAATTTTGTAGGGGTAAAAATTACTGGAACGGGTAAGAACGAAGAGGCTTTAGGCGGCAAGCGTTTGCGGGTAGAGGAAGTCGGCCCAAATCGGTGATAGTGACACAATCTGAGTATGAGCGCAATGCTATTGATGAGGATCAAATTACTAGATTAAGACGGAAGGTAGCGGTTGATTGTTTCTGGTGTAGAAAATTGGACTAGGAGACATATATTTTAATGATTGGTAGATGTTTGCTATTGGTGTATTGCTAGCAGTTTATTGCTAATTGTTCATTAGTTTATTAGCCTATTGTTGTTAGTTTATTAGTTTATTAGTCTATTGTTGTTAGTGTGTTAGTTGTTAGCTTATTGGATTGTCAGGGTTTTCTAGTCTGCCGGAAGTAATTATTATTGGGTAGCTTATATTTAGTATGCCTTTTCTCTGAAATAAATATTGTTGATTACTGCACAGTTATTGACATTGGGTCACTGGTCACTGCTATTAGACAATTAGTTAGTGGAGTAATGTCATTTTGCAGATTATTTATGCGTATCGACGTCTGATTCTATACGTGGTTACATTTAATTGATGTGGTTAGTAATTGCAGCTGACAGTATCGTGATCGACATTAGATTACGAATTACCTTCTTTAAATTATGGAATTAATGTAGATTGCTCGACAAGCATTTGATATTCTAAATTACCACATGCGATATTGGCCTTCAGAAACCATATTCCGAATTAGAGAGCATATCGTAGTATCAGGGACACTTCCTAAAGGATAATTAATAGGAGGTTGTGCATTTTCATAACATCTTGTGTTGTAGCGCTGGTGCAGTATATGTAATTTTGACATATGTATTGTTAATATACAGTATAGTACATATATTTATTCATTTAGCCCTACTAGTACTGACATATGACCCCTTACCATTCTAGTTCGTTATTCACTTGCAAAATGCTTTCCTCCTGCTGCTAGGGGCATTTTTGCGATGTAGTA
Source organism: Debaryomyces sp. S3305 (assembly GCA_024586305.1). Lineage (NCBI taxonomy): Eukaryota > Fungi > Ascomycota > Pichiomycetes > Serinales > Debaryomycetaceae > Debaryomyces > Debaryomyces sp. S3305. The sequence goes on from JAMYHY010000060.1 coordinate 108,623, forward strand.
ACGATACGTATGTAACAATATATGATAAAAAGCATTGGGTTGCATATTTACTCGCATAATAGCATCCCTAGATAATGTAGGTTGTTTTCCACACCCATCTCCCAATGTAGAGACAATAACTGGATGACATCATGAATGAACGTCGATGTCACTTTGTTAAATTACTTCCCCGGTATTTGTCTTTAATTTATTACGACTTACAAACATCATTCCGTTTCCAGTCATACTCAACTGATTTAGTCGAAACGCAAACAGCTTTATCATTAAATCCAAATCAGATATGTTCCATAAAGGCTCGTGATAACCGTAATGTAGGTATGTCACCTATGGGCAGAATTATAGCATTGATTTCTGTTCCAGTGAAAATACCTGTCTCGAGAAAACTGAAAACCATTATAATGCAATGAGAAATATTATCTGAAAGATAAAGTGTGGTCGTTCTACGAGACGATAGTAGTTGATGTTCCGACAAAGGTCCTGAAAATACCGTTTCATTGCCGAACTGTAATCATCAATGTCCGGGATATTCCACCAATGTGGTCGTCGTACCTCATATAAATCTAAAATAGAACACTAGAAACGTAGAAAAAATTACGATTACTGTCTTATGCTGTCTATTATACATATATACATTATTCAGATATGCCGCCTTCGTCAGAATACTTGTAGTCAGGATATTCGCATTCGAACTGGTCCCCAGAGTCATCTGAGGAATCTTCAGCATCGACATACTCATCCAACCATTTATTTTCCATTTGCTGTAACTGGTCCTTATTGGTTTCTACTATCATCTTTGACTTCTCATACAGAGCAAATTCTACTCCCGATAAAATCTTGAATATGGTCTTGAAATATTCGATGAGTGAATTTAACCCTCGCAAATAGCCCATGTCTGGTAAGCCTCTATTCTTTGGCGGAATTGTTGTCGATTGTGGGAGACTTTCCCCAGCAATGACTGACTGTGCAAAGTCAATAATTCTTACTTTAATATCATCCTTATGATCAACACCGTCATACATTAACAAAATCGATGATCCATACATACGGTAATCGACAAGTGTCTTGAAGGTTTCATATAATTCTTGTAACTGAACAATCAAGCTAGGAATTTTGATGAGAATTGAGTATATCAGCATTCCATCATACAAAAATTTCGATAACACTTTGCTAAAATCCTTTCCCTTCGTGACCTTCCTACCAAAATATTTATCCTTGATATAATATTTTTCATGTCTTAAGTTCCATACTTGTAGTCCGCAGATCCTAACACCAAGGCACCTTGAAGTGGTGTTCAAACATTTATTTCTTTGTGACTTCTGCTTGTTTGGATTAGCTTCAACTCCATATTGCCTTGTGCCCATTTTTAAATCAAGAACACATGGCTTTTGCATATCTGCTGTTAAGTCCTCTAATAGGATGAATCTTTCAAACCTTGTGTGTTTTCTTAGCATTTGTGAGTGATGTCTTGGAGAAGATACGCATGAACTACGACGGACAGGAAGATGCCGCCTTTCTTCTGTGAAATCGTCATCCCCCTGAAAATACTGGCTACTATCTAAGTCGACAATAGCATTCTCGTCATCCATAGCGAATATTTCATCACCTGTCTCTGGTTTTTTCTTCTTGTGTGATGATGAAAACACTTCTTGGATTACTTGTACTTGTAGGTCTTTATTAACGGACGTCGACCAAACTTCGTTATTTCGAGGAGATGCTGGAACAAAGTTTGTAATTGACGTATTAGACGATGATACTGAATTTTTGCATGAAGAAGCTTCTAATGAGTTGCCACTGTTCAGTTTTGGTATCATTGATTCGTTGGGAGATGGAGCAGACGTCGAATATTGTTTCCATAATAAATCTGGTATGATATGCTTATTATCATCAAGAACAACTTCTGGGGGTAGCTCATCATCTTCCTTTATCAACGTACTGCCGAAGTTATAATCCTTCTTCTTCTGATTCATATTTTCTTCAACCATGCTATTTTTCCTCGACGGCGCTTGACTCATCGGGTCTTCCGTAATCAAGCTTGAATACCTGACATTTAAAACACCGATATATTTTGGCATGAATCTCAATAACTCAGGGAGTCTTAATTCTACTACCTCGTACCATAAATTCTCCCTATTCATTAATGCTTTACATACTGCTTTACGTGAAAATCGGAAAATTGCAGTATGCCCACCAACCTTATTCTTGAAAGGCCTTAATTCCACTGCCAAAGGAAATACTTCCTCGTCTATCGTTAAATCAGCCAACCCCTTCACCTCATCTTCGTCTATTTTATCATTTTCTGATGCATTCACAATTTGGTCCTGCTCTTTAATGTTCGGGCTAATGAACTGGTTTGTTCCGAACTTAACTGATTTGTTATTATCTTGATGTTTATTTTTTATCTTCGTTGAATCCAAATTCAGTACGAGGTTGTCAAGTTCATCCTTATTACCGACGTATTTTTGTATTTTAGTAATATCGCCATCGGTAGAATGGTCGAACTCCAAATCAGCCGTCAAGTGGCGAGTTTTGGTAGACTTTCCATCAGTATCAACTATGGTGTATTGGATATATTTCTGGTCCGCTGGTGTATGTGGAAAGTATGTCGCCGACGACACTGGCTCCAATCCAACTATCTTGCTCCCATCGTTTTCTGGTAGTTTGGATATTACCGCAGCGGTTGTTGGATCGGGTGACAGTCTGAATTTTGACCCGTTAGAATTAGCGTTTTTATTACCACTTCCTCCGTTGGAGATGGCCTCGTGCGCTACTTCTTGCGGTTTATTGTCACCCTCTGGCGTGGGCATTTCTATCAAACTCTCGATATCACGATTTCCATCCCCGCGAAATAGTCTTAACGACCTAGCTGCTTTACGTCCCGAAACTAACAGCGGCATATCTGTTGTAGTCGCTTGTTGTCCCTGAATCTTTGAATTATCGTTGGCCCCGAAGTCCGATTCCTCGCTTTCACTTTTGACTTCCCCATCACCATATCCCCCACGATAACAACCACGTATATCTCCTGTTCCTATATCCACGTAGTTCTCATCCCCAGCTTCTTTTTTAGCCCCATATTGTCCTTTTGTCTCACCAATCTGCTTCTCTGCACCCTGGAATTCATTTAGTCCATGTACCATACTGGGTTATTCTTCAATCTTTTTTTACTATGGAAAACATATAAACCCCAATATACAATGTTACTGTCAATTCTAGGTAAAATATGTATAATTTACCTGATATTTGTGCTTAACGCTATTACTCGTTTAATGGTCTATCAAATGTGTTGTTTCTAGTGTCCAATGCTTGATAATAGGATATGAGTACAAAAATAACCTGATTTTCCTCACTATATGTTAAGTATATATATCTTAGCTACTTAGATAAATTATAGACCGATAATACTCCTTAATAAACAATGTTATGCAATAGTTTATAAAACGTGGTTATATATGTTTTGATTCATATACTAGCTGCTCTATGAAGGTTGAAAAATGGCATCGTGAGACAATTCCGTTACCCGGATATGTGCCTTATCTCATCGGTTGATATTATGGAGTATACGGGTAATACTATATAAGGGTAAGATTATTGGTGGTATGGAAGCATAATATGGATGCTAACGATGGGTTATTCAAATCAGGTGGATTAAATAAGGTTTTCTGTCGGCTTATATGGCTACTTTTTGTGCTAGGGCTGGTTTATGCCAATATCAAAGTGCAAGGTCAACTTCAAGATCAGCGTCCGGAAATACGCATAGATACATTGAATGATGTGCCCGCAAGCGTTGCAAATGTGACTGGCGGAACTGGGGAATTTTTCTGGGATTGGGAGAAAGAGAGTAATTCAGAGGAATTGACCGATTTTCTTAGACGTGAGATAGAGGATCAGAAAGATGTGCAGACGATAGTGGTGAACAAAAATAGACCAGACGACACATACGGGCGGGAAAATGCTACGTTTTTGGTGCTATGTCGAAACGAAGAGGTTTTTGAGTTACTTGAGTCGATCCAGAGTATACAAGACCGGTTTAACCATCGATTCAATTACGATTGGGTGTTTTTGAACGACAAAGCATTCGACGAACGATTTATGTACATTGTGTCGCGGTACGTGGCACAAGGGAAGTTGAGTTTTGGGCAGATTTCCCCAGAACACTGGGGATATCCATCCTGGGTGAACCAGACGTACGCGAGAGATCAGCGGGCTCGTCTAGTAGAGGAGGATGTGGTGTACGCAGATAGCGAATCCTACAGACATATGTGTCGATTCTACCTGGGATTTTTCTACAAACATCCACTTGTCGCACAGTATCAGTACTACTGGCGTATTGAGCCTGGTGTTAAGTTTTATTGCGACGTTTCGTATGACGTGTTTCACTTCATGAAGACTCATACCAAGAAGTACGGGTTTGTAATGTCAATGTTCGAGTACAAAAAGACAATTCCGTCGCTCTGGGGCCATTTCAAATCTTTCATCAGCAGGTACGACGACACCAATGACCAATATGGTGAGTTGCTTGATTTCGTCCAAAACGACAATGTAGCCAAAACTTACAATTTATGTCACTTTTGGTCGAACTTCGAAATCGCCGATTTATCGATCTTCAACAATCCTGAATATCAGGCGTTCTTTGACTATTTGGATGCTACTGGTGGTTTCTTTTACGAGAGATGGGGAGATGCTCCTGTTCATTCTTTGGCGATTCTGTGGTTCTTATCTAAACGAGACTTATGGTGGTTTGGTGATATCGGCTACTACCATGCGCCATATCTACAATGTCCCCAGCCATTGCAAACTAGACTCGAAAACAGGTGTAGTTGTGATCCTGATGAAGACTTTCTGTTCAGTTTCATCAGCTGCACACCCCATATTCTAAATTTACTAAATTCCCGATAGAAGAATGCACCGAACGTTTTGTAGATAGACAAAAAATTGCATTTAGACAACAAGTTAAATACATTCTTTTTTAAAACTAACCCACAGTTATATTTGGAACTCCAGTGTCTGTATGGACATGATATACCCTTTTGACACCGTGTAGACCCTTAGTAAATCGTGAACAATAGGGCCCTATGGATTTTATTCGAGTGGACCCGCGAGAAAAAAAATATGGACAAAAACCCACACGTCTGTTAAAGTAAACACAACTATCACGTCTAATTAATTATATATCAAGCGCAAGATAATCGATTCCGCTGGTGAAGCAAGATGAATACAGTGAATAATCAGATGTTGAAATTCCGAATATTTCGTCGCCGCCATAGGATATCATTGATAATATCGGTATTCATTTCAATATTGTTCATATTTCTTTTCGTGAATGGATTGGCGCTTTCTACTGCAATTACTACAAATGAATCGGTGGTGAATGATCCACATCAATCTGAAAACATTTTAACGTACTTTATTGAAAAAATGGCCAAATTTAACATAAATAAGAAAAAAACTGTGCCATTCGCTAAGACAGATGCTGCATCACTGAGTGAATTCAATAATATGATGACTACCACATCGAATCAAAATCTTGATAAGATGTTGGACGAAACGAAATTACGTTTAATACTTGAATCTTCTAAGAAAGTTGATCCCAATGAAAACCGTCTACTGGCTGGTCATGTTTTTTACCAATCGATTTTCAAGGTGTTCCACGAAGGAAAACCAAAGGTAGAGAAGTTGGATAGGTATCTTTCTGACGAACGTATTCCGCGTAGTAGATACACCACGGGAGCAGATGATGAAATATTATTTAATGAAGAGTACTTATCGAGGTTTTTACAGCTCGATCAGGAAGAGTTGGATTCAATGACTGAATCTCATAAATATGTGGTTGACAATTTACCTGAGAAAGCCCCTGGAGGATTGTATTCAGGTAATGGGATTGTCTATGTTGGTGGTGGGAAATTCAACTGGTTGACATTATTGTCAATAAAATCAATTCGGGCTATGGGCTCAGATTTGCCTATCGAAGTCTTGATACCCACTTTGGACGAATACGAACCTGAATTATGTGCCAGAGTATTCCCAGCTCTTAATGCCCGCTGTATATATCTTCCATATGCCTTGGATGACCAAAACGAAGACAGTTATATTTCAAAGTTCACCTTTAAAGGTTACCAATATAAAGCTTTGGCAATATTATTGCTGAGCTTTGAAAATGTCTTATTATTGGATAGTGACAACGTTCCTGTACGCCACCCGGATAATCTTTTTGAAGACGAATCTTTCAAATCCAACGGGTTGATTGTTTGGCCGGATTTCTGGAAGAGAACAACATCGCCAAATTATTATGAAATTGCAGGCATATCACTCAGCAACAAAAAGCTATATGATAGATACAATGCTGAAACTGGTGCATATGAAAAACTAGATGATGATGTTAAGAAGTTAGATATGAAAGATCTTCCGTTACATCTAAGACAGGGTGCTATCCCTGACCCTAGCTCGGAATCGGGTCAACTAATGATCTCAAAAAAGACGCATATTAGACCTCTCTTACTAGCATTGTATTATAACCTATTTGGCCCCACCCATTTTTACCCTCTCTTCTCACAAGGTTCCCCAGGTGAAGGAGACAAGGAAACATTTATTGCAGCTACGGTAGCCTTGAGAAAGCCCTTTCATCAAGTTTCACGCTTTTTAAATGCGCTCGGATATATGAAGTCCACAGGCTTTGAAGGTACAGGCATGGGGCAATTTGATCCGGTTGAAGATTACCTAGTAAGTAAAAAAAGAAAGTTGCTCGAAAACAAATCAGAAAAAGAACGACTGGAATTGATTGAGAACGATCCATTATTGAAGAATGGGCCACGAATTCTATTTGTTCACGCAAATTACCCCAAGCTAGATCCTTGGGAATTGAAAACTTCGGGCAAAATTTTTGATGAAAATGGGAACAGGCTCAGATTATATGGAACTGGGGTCAAAATAAAATTAGGACACGATTTCGAGACTGTTCAATGGACAAACATGAAAACCTTGCTCTGTGAATTGAATATTCAAGTTGGCATATACAAAAATGTTGATAGGGCAGAGCTCTGCCAAGAGATCAATGACCATTTGGATTTCCTTAAATCAACAATATCTACATTAGAATAGTTTAGCATTATTACTTAATTCATTTGAGAAGTATTATTGTAGTCAATTTTTCAGACTTTGTTGCATACAATAACTATTCAGTTTCTGTCCTACTCTCGTTCTACCCCTTCCCTTATGTTATTGCTTCAACCTATTTATCATCTATATTTTTCATGCCAATGGTGTTTAGTAAGCGTTTATAATGGTTTCTCACATGATGCGATTTTCAAATCAACAACATTTCTCATACTAGTTTGAACCGATAGAACAACATCCCTTATATATTCTTCATCATACATATATCATTATCACATATAAACATACCATAGTTCAATCATGGCTGCACAATTTTTGCTATTACTATCGAGACAAGGAAAGGTAAGATTATCCAAATGGTATCAAACGATTTCTCAAAAAGAGAAATCGAAAATCACCAGAGAATTGACAACGCTAATCTTATCAAGACGAGCCAAAATGTGCAATGTATTGGAATACAAGGATATTAAGATCGTCTACCGTCGTTATGCTTCGTTGTTCTTTATAGTGGGCATTGAATCTGGTGACAACGAGTTAATATCGTTAGAAATTATACATAGATTTGTTGAACAAATGGATAAAGTATACGGTAATGTTTGTGAATTAGATATTATTTTTGGATTTGACAAAGCTTACCATATTCTTGATGAACTTCTCCTAGATGGATATATACAAGAATCTTCCAAGAGAGAAGTATTGAAAAGAGTTGCTCAACAAGACGAATTGGAGAACATGGACGAGTTTGACAAAATATTAGCATAAAAACAGGAAATGTTTCGTGTATGTTGTCCCACATGATCTTCCATTACAATGTTTTTACCCTCTGATATTGACATAAGTTGAGTACTAGAATTCTCATTACATAGCCTTGCAAGCTTTAAATTCCGGTTAACGTGCTATAGATTAGCTAGCTAATAAAGACTATTTATTGATTATTCATCGTTTTCTCGTTGCAAGTCTTAGAGATCTTCTAGAGCTATTGAGCTGTTGCAATTAAACCTTAATCTTAAGTTTATGAACCTAGACTGAATTTTTCATTATCATTCTTTCTAGTTTTTTTTTTATTATTTATATCTATTCTAAGTAGAAGGGAAGCTACTGTTACCTACGTATGGTACATAGTTATCTTTAGTCCCAATCAATGAGTGATATATAGCTTTAACGTATATTATTCTCATTGATTATGAGCATCGCGAATATTTTTCCTATGTGATGAGATGAAAATTAATATTTATGTACATAATATCTGAACTAATATTTAAGTATAAAGATCTGTATGATGTCGGACGAAGAAGACTATGACATTGCAGGAACACTTGCGTTAGCAGAATCAGACTCAGAACCTGAATCTGACTTAAGTTCAGATAATGAAGAAGTACAGGATGAAATAGTCTCGGATGAAGAAGATACCAAGCATAAGCCAAATAAGAAACAGAAATTAGAGAAAGGTAAAGCGAAGCAAACATTCCCATCGTTGGAGTTATCAGATGATGAAGGTGAGAATGAATCGAAGGATATGGCCTCCTATTTCGTTGCAAATAATCCGCAAGCTAAAAAAGCTAAGAATGGTTCATTTCCGTCATTTGGGTTCTCTAAGTTCTTATTAACGAACATATCCAAGAAGGGTTTTAAACAGCCTACACCCATTCAAAGAAAAACAATTCCGTTGATTATGGAAAACAGGGATGTAGTTGGTATGGCGAGAACGGGTTCTGGTAAAACAGCAGCCTTTACTTTGCCATTAGTCGAAAAAATGAAAAGTCACAGTCCAAGAGTTGGTGTCCGTGCTATTATTTTATCACCTTCAAGAGAATTGGCATCGCAGACATTTAAGCAAGTGAAGGAATTTAGTAAAGGTACTGATTTAAGATCTATTGTCTTGATTGGTGGGGATTCTTTAGAAGAACAATTTTCTTCAATGATGACCAACCCAGATATCATAGTGGCTACTCCTGGTCGTTTCTTACATTTAAAGGTTGAAATGGAATTGGAATTAAAGACAGTAGAATATATTGTTTTTGATGAAGCTGATAGGTTATTCGAAATGGGTTTTGCAGAACAATTGAATGAATTAATTGCTGCCTTGCCGTCGTCTAGACAATCCCTTTTATTTTCTGCCACATTACCAAGATCTTTGATTGATTTCGCTAAGGCGGGCTTAACTAACCCGGTTTTGGTCAGATTAGATGCTGAAACTAAGATTTCTGATCAATTGCAAATGGCCTTCTTCTCAATTAAAAATGATGAGAGAGAGGCAAGTTTGTTGTACGTTTTGCAGGAAGTAATCAAGTTACCATTAGCAACTCCTGAGGAAGTCAAAAGATATTCTGACATGGAGAAGAGGGATAACGGATCTGATGACGAAGCTGAAGACGAAAACAATAAGAAAAAGAGGTTTAAGTTTAAAAAAGAAAGATTACCTCCAGCGAATATGTTGCCATCCAAGCATTCTACAATTATCTTCGTGCCAACCAAACATCATGTAGAATATGTGACCACCCTTTTGAAAGATGCTGGGTACTTAGTATCTTATATTTATGGTACCCTTGATCAGCATGCAAGAAAACAACAATTATATCAATTTCGTATTGGAATGACTAGTTTGTTAGTAGTTACAGATGTTGCTGCTCGTGGTATTGATATTCCGATTTTAGCTAACGTAGTTAATTATACGTTACCTGGTTCATCCAAGATTTTTATCCATCGTGTGGGTAGAACAGCAAGAGCAGGTAACTCTGGTTGGGCTTATTCTATTGTTAACGAGAAAGAATTACCTTACTTATTGGATTTAGAATTGTTTTTGGGTAGGAAAGTTTTATTAACATCGATGCATGAAAAAAAATGTGAAATGTTGAAAAATAAACAAACGTCGAGCTATATAGAACCAAAAGTATCTTATACAGATAGATTGGTTCTTGGATCAATCCCAAGAGTTGACATTGAAACTTTTCAAGAGTTATATGAAAATATATTAAGGAATCATTATGAGTTAAGTGTTGTTAAAGGTGTCGCAACTAAAGGTGAGAAGTTATATTACCGTACAAGGCAGCCAGCATCTCAAGAATCTTTGAAGAGATCGAAGGAAATTTTGCAGACTGGCAACTGGGATGATCAGCATTTATTATTCGGGCCTAATTTAGAGAAGGAAAAGGAAAAATTTTTAACTCAGCTTTTAAATAGAAAGTCGAAAGAGACTGTTTTTGAGTTCAACAAAAAAGGTAATGATAGGGATGAAGATAGTTTAGTTGAATTTATGCATAAAAGAAGAAAGCAAATTGCACCTATTCAAAGAAGAGCCAAAGAGAGAAGAGAATTGTTAGAAAAAGAAAGAATGGCAGGTTTGACTCATGGTATAGAAAATGAAATCTTGAAAAATGATGGTGAAGTGGGATATTCAGGAATAAGTATTGAAGCAGATGAAGAGGAATTACAAGACGCTTTTGAAGATGCGGATGAGTTAATCGAGAAAAAGAAGATTGAAAAGAAAAAGAGCTTCAGAGATCCCCAATATTTCCTTTCACACTATGCACCAGCATCTGTTATTCAAGATCAACAATTATCGTTATCGTCATCATTTGCAAATGATGCTGCAAAGGCAACATTTGATTTAGATAATGATGAGAAGCTAAACGCTAACAAACAGGTCATGCAATGGGATAGAAAGAAAGGAAATTATGTCAATGCACACTCAACTGATAAGAAATTTATTATTGGTGAAAGTGGTCAAAAGATTCCAGCGACATACAGATCTGGTAGATTTGACGATTGGAAAAAGCAAAGAAACTTGAAACCAACTAAGACAGGTGCAATGGAAGCCAATGCTACGAATGGTAATGATAGAAGGTTTAAGCATAAAAAGGTTGCATCTCCAAAGTTACCTGATAAGTTTAGAGATGATTATCATAAGCAAAAAGAAAAGGTCAAGAAAGCTGTTGATTCGGGATTAAAAGTTAAAGGCTATAACAAGCCAGGCCAGAAACAAGAGCTTAGATCAACCGAAGATATTAGAAAAGCGAGAGCGGTTAAAGACAAGAAGAAACAGAAGAATGCTCGTCCTAGCAGAAAGCGTAAATAGATATCTACAATTTTATTTTGAAATAGTTTTCATTTTAAGAATATAAAATATACATAATTTGCCAATAATAATTTTACTTAACAGAATTTGAACTTCTTATCAATGATTCTCTGTAGCATATCATTAACCCGAAACAAAAAAATACAAATTAAGATATAGAGATTATCTTCTTCCACCCCTACTATACGGATGGTACCCTCTGTTTCTATTTTGGTAGCCACCTCTGCCTCTTGAATTACCGGAAGGACCTGAAGGTGGCGCTCTTCTTGGTCCCTTTGGCAAGTTCATTCTTCTTGATGGCCCACTTGGAGTACCTGAACTGTCAGATCCATTCTCTGGTTCTTGATTGTCTTGAGGCTCGGCGGGGGCTTGTTGCTGAGGATTCAATGGTTGTTCAGGTTGCTCTGACTGCTGATTATAATCTCCAGTGTTGCCTTGAGCTTGTTGCTGTTGCTGTTGGTACATGTACCATTGTTGCATTCTTTGCCAGTACTCTTGCATCATTTCTGGTGACATACCGTTCATACCTTGACCGTAAGCAGCCATACCTGGTTGTTGGTATTGCGTTTGGCCGTATTGGTTACCGTAATTACCATAATTATATGGTTGTTGCTGTTGCTGTTGTTGCTGCATTTGATTCTGTTGATGCTGGCCTCTTGGTTCTGCTCTCTTGACTTCCATGGACTTACCCTTCAAAGTTAAGTATTTATTCACAGTAACCCTATCGACAGCATCAGGTGAATCATAGGTAATAAAACCAAAACCTCTCGATCTACCAGTATCCTTGTCGATCATCAATTGGGCATCAATAATACTACCGAATTGAGAAAAGAAATCATTAAAGTCCTTTTCATTGACCATTGGGTCAATACCACCAACAAAAATCTTACCAACTTTGTCTTGTTCTTCTCTCGCAATAGCTCTCTTAGGATCAATCAATTTACCGTCTAATATGTGGTCAGTTTTAATGACTTCGTCAACCGACTTTGGATCTTTGAAAGTTAAGAATCCAAACCCACGGGATTTGCCGGTGTTATTATCTCTCATAATGGTATGATCAATAACCTCACCATATTTGGTAAAATATTCAACTAATCCTTGTTCGGTGGTGTCCCAATTAAGCCCACCAATAAACATCTTCCCATGGTCTTTACCCATGTTCGAAGGTGGTAATTGTTGAGGTTGTGGTGGTTGTGGTGGCTGAGGAGGTAAAGGCATACCCCCTTGGAATTGCTGCTGCATTTGCTGCATTTGTTGAAAGTCTGGCATTTGAGGTGCTTGTCCTGGCAATTGTCCTGGCATCTGTCCTGGCATCTGTCCTGGCATTTGTCCTGGCATTTGTCCTGGCATTTGTCCTGGCATTTGTCCTGGCATCAGGCCCGACATCTGGCCCGACACAGGTGGAGGTGGTGGAATAACATTCTGTTCTGATTGTGCAGGTGCTGCCATTGGCACAGTAGCCTGTTGCTGAACTGGCGTACCAGAAGCTGGCTGTTCTGCCTTAGTTTCATTTGCATCTGAAGTAGTAGTTTCTCCTTGCACTGGAGCTTCTTCCTTAGCAGATGTTTCTTCCTTCTTTTCTTCACCTTGGTCGTTGTTTTGTTCCTTTACTGTGGTAGATTTGTCATCGTCACCGCTAGAATCGTTAGAATACTAATTCGGAATTTCGGCAATAGGAATAGCGGTCGAAGGACTCTTCAGAATCTTGTCCCGAATCAATCTTCAAAACCGCCATCCACCTCAAAAATTAAAAAAATACATACTAGATATCCTCGAAAAGGGCTTCATCATCATCGTAGGAAGACATTTTGCTAACTATTGGGACTAACTAATATACGGATAAATAGTATCAAGACAAACTAAGTTTATTGAAATATGGAAATTGTATAAAACTAAACAAAAGATCTATGTAGTAGATACAAATCAATTTTTTTAGATACTTGGAATTTTTCACTCAATCAAATATTTCAATTGAATACTATATTATATTAGTTGTTTAATATGGATTTATCAATAACTTTGTCTAAAGAAAAGGAAGCAAAATGAATCCTAGTGGAACGCCATCGGCTAATTTTCACTCACAATAGTGAGGACGTGTGTGAATCAAGAATTTTGATTTTGCTTATATAATAGGGACCCAAAAGCCAGCCATGATTGTAATAGGGTTATGTCAAATAGAGACAGATAGCCGTTGTTGTTAGTGGTTGCAATTATTCTGGGCGAATGGAAAAATTGCAATCATTTACAATAGGAATTAACATGGTAAGCACTATGTAATTATCGAATTAGTGTACTTTCTAATGCAACTGGTTCTGGTCACTAGCTGTTGTCTTGGTGGTTACTACTTAAGGCTACGATCGCTACACTCTATAATTGTAAATTGTTCATCCATATGTTCCACGTAGAATATGAGGTATGACTTTATGGAATTGGTCAATTTTGTATATAGATAATTGAAAGTTGATCATCGTATTAGTTGAGTATTTTGCAATTATTGTGAGAAATTGTAATTACATGGGATAATTACTCTATTGGCAACAAGACCACCATATTTCTGTAGGATTTTTTAGTATTGGGTGAATATGTACTAATAGCAGCCGTAATGGATGGCTTGGACTGAAATCAAAAGTTGCACCCTTGGTGGAGGCTATTTGCAATAATTGACTAACGGTGAAATGAGCCGCATCAATTTTTTCAATATTCGAGATGAACTTGAATCGTTAGATTCAATAGTATACTATATATCAACATGAAGGACTACTTGATATATTTCGCTCAGGCGTACCCCAACTTCAGACGGGCAGAGTTGGAGTCATTAGCTGCTTATCATGGCATTTCGATAGACTTATCTCATCACGATGAGAAGAATCCATTTTTGATTGTGAAATTGGAAAACGATGAGCAGGCCCGCAAAATCATGGCAAGATCCATATTAGGCAGAGGAATATACGAGTTGTGGGGCCAGGGGAAGGACCTAGGAGAATTACATGAAGATGTTAAACAACGGTCGAGTGACCGGTTTGATGAGTACAAGAAAGTGTCTTTTAAATTCGACTTCATTGGGTATATGGGGAAGAGAACCACCAAGGAGAAATTCGAGATGATCGAGTCGTTCTCTTATTTGGCATTTGAGGGTCCGATTAGAATGAAAAACCCTGATGAGATCTTCAATGTGCTAGAAGAATATCATGTTCATGGGATTGAGAAAGCCATGGCTCCTATCAACATGTGGTTTGGAAGACAGATCCAATTGAGTGCAAGAACAGGGAACATCTTAGACAAATACGATTTAAGGCGTAGAAAGTACATCGGAACCACTTCATTTGATGCCGAATTATCTTTAGTCAGTTGTAACATAGCACAAGTTGGGCAAGGAAAAATAACATACGATCCATTCACTGGTACCGGCTCCTTTTTGGTTGCTGCAGCTAATTTTGGCGGATTACCCATTGGATCTGATATAGATGTACGTATATTGAGAGGTAAGAATGATAAGTGCAATATCAACGCCAATTTCAAACAATACGGGACCAGTTTGAATTTCTTGGACATATTGACCATGGATTTCACTAATAATGCATTCCGCTCCGATTTAAAGATCGACACCATAGTTTGCGATCCTCCATACGGTGTCAGAGAAGGTTTAAAGGTTTGTGGTGCTAAGGACCCGGAAAAAGCTGCCGGTAGGGAAAACGTTGTTATAGACGGTGAAAAAGCCCATTTAAGGAAAGACTTCATTCAACCTAAAAAACCTTACGAATTGTCGAATTTATTAGATGATTTATTAAATTTCGCAGCGAATAGATTGCCTGTAGACGGTAGACTCGCATTCTGGATGCCTACAGCAAACGATGATTTCGAACCCAATTTAATTCCCCAGCATGAAAATTTGGAACTCATCTATAATTTAGAGCAAGAATTTAATAAGTGGTCTAGAAGATTATTGGTCTACGTTAGAAGAGATGACACTTTTAAGGGTGAGACATCGAACGGGTTGAGAGCAAACCAAATCAAGAATTTCAGAGACCGTTACTTTAAGGGGTTCAGTCAAAAATCTAAATAGCTATGTACATTACTCGAACCATTATACGCATAAATATTTCTCGCACACCGTAACGTTATAAATTGAAGCTCTATAATTGAATGCTAGCGTTATGCATTTAAGGATTATTCGCATGCGAGAATTTTTGCAGCAGTTTTTATTTAATTCATGCGATTATGCGACCTTCTACTGCGCCAATAAGAAATATGGCAAAGACTAAGGTAGAAATATTTGGAGTTCGAAGGTAATTCTATTACGATCGTTTGATCTTCCAATATGAATAAACTCTTAAGAGGATCAATCGATAGGACAATTGAAGTCCGTTGCTCTTTTCCACAAAACTATTTAAGAAAGAGTTCGCTCTACTTTTGAATCAACTATAGGCTACAATTATATCAACACATTAATAAATATATAATATAATATAGAATGGCACCTCCTACTATGATTGAGACTTCTGTTAGACACGAATTCTCCCCTGTTGTTACAGAAGACAGAGTTGTAAGAATGTCTTCAGATGCACAAAATTCAGACGTTAAGTTTGCTGACTGGGAAAAGTTCAAATTTGCACCTATTAGAGAATCTACAGTTTCTCGTGCAATGACAAGCCGCTATTTCGCTGACTTAGACAAGTACGCAGAGTCTGATGTTGTAATTATTGGTGCTGGATCAGCTGGGTTATCCGCAGCTTATATTTTGGCTAAGAACCGTCCAGAACTTAAAATTGCCATTATTGAAGCCGGAGTTAGCCCAGGTGGTGGATGCTGGTTAGGTGGACAATTATTCTCTGCGATGATCTTGCGTAAACCAGCACATCTCTTCTTAGAAGAATTAGGGCTCGAGTACGAAGATGAAGGTGATTACGTTGTTGTGAAGCATGCTGCTTTCTTCATGTCGACCTTGTTATCAAAGGTTCTTCTGTTCCCAAATGTTAAGTTGTTCAACGCTACTGCCGTCGAAGATTTAATCACCCGTCGTGATGAAACCACTGGTGATTTAAGAATTTGCGGTGTTGTCACCAACTGGACTCTAGTTTCCCTTAATCATGACACTCAATCATGTATGGATCCTAACACTATCAATGCTAATGTTATCCTTTCTGCGTCTGGCCACGATGGTCCATTCGGTGCTGGTAGTGCTAAACGTTTGGACAAATTAGGATGTATTGAATTAGGCCATATGAGAGGTTTGGATATGAATAGTGCCGAAGATGCCATTGTTAAGGGTACAAGAGAAGTCACTCCAGGTTTGGTTGTTACAGGTATGGAATTGGCAGAAGTCGATGGCTCTAATAGAATGGGCCCTACTTTCGGTGCCATGGCGCTTTCTGGTGTCAAGGCTGCCGAAGCTGTCTTAAATGTATATGATTTAAGAAAGAAGCAAAACAATCCTTGAAATAGTCTCTGTATGTTTTATATATTCATTGAATGATATGCGCTTAAGAAATTAACTGAGTATAAAATCATATTTTAGAACATTGAACTAAACGAAATACAAAATTACCAAAATTATAAACATCAAAAACAGGTGTATTTAGTTATAATTGGCTGCCCATAACACAGAACCAGCTAAACCAGAATGGTGAAAGAAGTCCTCCATACTATTTCTCTGCCCGGCTTTTGGCCAGCCAACAATATTGTTACTATCATAAATCATAAAATCACATTGAGACGCTTCATCAGTCCATCTCTTATTTTTAACACCCCAAGTTTTAATGTCATCAATCTCAGACTGAGCCAATACACCATCAGTATTAAGTATAGGGCCCTTCTTTCCTGGACCGGAAACTGAGCACCCTACGTTAGAACAGGATGTTGAGGATAATTTATATGACCTCCCGTAATTTGCTAAACCACCGTATGTTTTCCCTATTTGTACCCCTGCCTTATCTAACATTTGAAGAGCATTAATAACTTCCGTTTTGTTCGTGTGACATTGAACAATACTATCGCTATTGGAACCACGAATATCGTATGTCATAAACACTTGGTAATCAATATATTTTTGCATATTTTTAATTGGGAAATTCTTCAAGTACCAGAAAGAAGCAGGTATGGTTATGGACAAAGTCTTCCCGGCTGGCAATTTAGATTTAATAAGTTTCAACAATTCTAAATACCTTTGGCCATCCTTTTTATCGTCATCCGGAATCCCAGGAATGCCGGAGAGACCAGGATATTCCCAGTCTAAATCAAGACCGTCTAAATTGTATTTTTTCAAAAAATTAACTAAATTTGTAGCAAACTTCTCTCTATTTGCATCAGCAACACCATTTCTAAATATATTATAGGTAGATGCTGAAGTGCTGAAGTCCCAACCCCCAAAACTGGCGATCTTCTTGTTACTAATGCCCAAGAAAGAACTTTTCGCAAATTTTGAATCGTCTATACTGAGGTCTGACTTAATATTTACAAAGGAATAATGAACAGAATAGTAACTCTTCAACGCTTTAGGATCAGTACGCAATTTGTCATTCGCATCTAACCAATACACTATCTTCTTAAAATCAGATCTTGTATCCGTATGAACCTTACCGTATCCACAGTTTGAAAGGCATCCAGCAGTACCAGGAGCTCCAGTTGGACTTTTAGTTACAGCACAAAAGTCCGATGTTAAGCCGCAAAACCCATATGGACTACAACACGCATTCAATGGACACTTGATATCACTTCCGTCACTTGAAGACTGAGGCCCACATTCAGCAAGCTTATTATATGCTGGTTTTGGGGGCGTACCGTCACTAACACATACTTTATCGCCCTTCCATGGATGGCCGTTATCACACCCCATCCAACCAAAATTTTTTTTGTTCCATTGCATAAGATTATCCTTAGTAATGGAAAATTTATCCATCATAAATTGGCATGTTTCGCCCGACGCTACAGTATGCGCATAACAAGAACCATCTTCATTTTTTTGCGCATGGACTTTAGCCATAAGTATACGAGGATGAAAAGTCTCAGGATTGATTCTACTCAACGCCGCTTTGGGGTAAGCGAATGAAAAATTCAATAAAAGAAAGGACGCAGCAAAGGCTGCAAAAAATGATAAATACATTTTTTAGTTTGTAATTTTTGTAAACTTATAAAAGATAAATACAATATCATAATTGCAAGATGTCACTTGGTTTAAATAGTCACACGAGCCATCTTTTTACGTTGAAATTTTTAAATAATAGAAAGTAATGGTTCCTTACGTGCGTCCAAATGAAACGTAAAACCCGTCAAAATATGTAAACACTAGACGCGAAAAGTTGTAACCCTTCCAGCGACATTTCTGGTGACATTTCCGAAAATATTTTCCGAGACATCGAGCCCGACATTTATCGCGACATTCGTGAAATATAGACATCATAGATCTTAAGAATGCTTTATCTATTACTACTACACTTACAATACGGCGATATACATCATAGATGACAGATATCCTTAAGTATGTTTTGAAACAATATATTAATTTAAGGCATTTTATTAAATTGATATACTAACTATACAGAACCACCAATACCAATCCTCGTGGTATTCCAGAAGCTCCATTTATAGATAAAGTAGAAGACTATGTCAAGAATCCGGATGTGGACTTTGATAAGGTTATTTCTGCATTCCAGGATCGGTTGCAACAATACAAGTTTATGGAGGTGTCTAAGAAACAACAATTAGGAGATTTAAATGTTAAAATACCTGATATTGAAAAGAACTTGGACATAATAAGTCATATCAAGGAAACCAAGAAAAGCGATGACGAAGAGGATAAAACCATTGAAACCAATTTTGAGTTGAACGACACGTTATATACCAGGGCAACTATTGATGCATCGACCTTGGAATCAGTGTATTTGTGGTTAGGTGCGGAAGTTATGTTAGAGTACCCACTTGACGAGGCAATAGAATTATTGAACGACAGATTAAAGAGCAACAAGGCACAATTGGGGCTTGTCAAGGAAGACTTGGAGTTTTTGAAGGAGAACATTACCACTATGGAAGTAAACACGGCAAGATTATATAACTGGGATGTCGAGAGAAGAAAAAAACTAAGAGCTACTGAAGAAGGTGCTAAGAATTGAACGATTCAAATTAGTACACTATTTGTAATATATCGATAAATATTAATGCATTGATTTGTATATACTATATTAATTTTGTCAT
Source organism: Debaryomyces sp. S3305 (assembly GCA_024586305.1). Classification (NCBI taxonomy): domain Eukaryota; kingdom Fungi; phylum Ascomycota; class Pichiomycetes; order Serinales; family Debaryomycetaceae; genus Debaryomyces; species Debaryomyces sp. S3305. The sequence goes on from JAMYHY010000060.1 coordinate 127,992, forward strand.
GTAGATCACGTTCGGAACGTGTCCAAGAACTGACTACCCAATGGCCTGACAGGGGTTTCTGCTCTGATTTCATGGGCACGATTGTTGCTTCTGCCTTCATCTAGAACTTCCTCGGCATCTTCATCGGCAATCAGTTCATTTGCATTGGCGTTAACATTGTTAATGGTCTGGTAGCCACCATTGCGTATTCCTCTGGTGGATGATAGTAAGTTGCTGCCAAACTTGCGTGGATGCATGAATGCCTCAAAGACACGTACTGGAATTAGCCAGTTCCTTGCACCTGGGAGTAACTCGTTTGAATGCAATTTCCCTATGATTATACCTACCAAACACGGTATTATCGACCCCAATCCATTATTAAGAAGCAATAACGTATATATAATATGGATCTGAAAATGGTTAGTAAGCACTAGTTCCTTGCTTGAATTTGATGGATGCACCTCCCCATCGTCCAGTAGTGTAGCCTTCGATAACAATATTTTAAACTTATAGGATGTAGGGATGTTTGCCCCATAGCAAATATACAACGACGACAAAATACCCAAAGGGCCCAGTGCCACCTGGTTGAAAATGGTTGTACTATATTCAATGTCTCCATTCCCCCCACCAGTAATCAGCGACACCAAGTACACCGCAAAATTCACCCCTAGCTGCCCCAAACCCATGAAAAGAAAACACACTATCGAATTGTACAACGCAAACACCACTATCAACGACAAATATTTCCGCGATCCGTAGAATCTCTCCAAGTTCTTGTACTGAAACCAGAGTAGCACACACAACATGTAATCAGACTCATTGATCACCGACATCTCGTATGTTAGTACCCTCCAGTACTGCGCATACTCCAATATATATGGATCAATTGATAACCGTACATAATGCTTCATCTGCAATATAGAAAGCCCCAATGCCACCAAAGTGCTGATTATGCATATTGCCTTGGATACTGGGGTATTACTAAACCCTCTTATCGGTGTTAATTGGGCCATATCACTGATCCAATCCCTTTATATGATTCTAAACTTGTCTCTACTATACTTTGGATGTCCGTCAATATCCGTTCTGTTATAATACTAATGGCTCTTTGATCTACCTGCAATCCCAACTTCCTAAATATACCAACTCTCACGTAGGTTAGTTTATATTTGTGTTGCCTTCGTAATCAACTGTACAGTTAACTGATAAACAGAAGTTGATATCAGAAGGGTTGAAGCCCTATATCATCATATGATAACGTACCGAAAAGTGAAAAATTCCTGTTTTCACTAAATTACACAAAACTAAAAATTTTCAAAAAATTTTCAGTATCGCATCTCCAGCAGAATCTTGGACATAATTATTCTCATATAAGACTTTTAGTTCTTTCAGATAGTTTCTTCATCACAGGTCAAAGTAACTAAAAATGGGTAGAGATCACACTTCTAAGCAACACATCAGATCTGGTCACAGAGAAGCACCAAAGTCAGACAATGTCTACTTGAAATTATTAGTTAAGTTATACTCTTTCTTAGCTCGTATGTATATCATTTAATAAGGATTCACCCAAAAGAAGATGTTATAATAAACCACTCATTTTATGGAAATAATGCTTTGTGGAAACACAGCAATTCAAGGAGAAATTGAGATGGAATGAAGATAATGAAATATGGAAGTTTGGTGACGGATGAAGACCCGAACAGACATCGAAGCAGGCCCGAAAGGAACCCGATATAATCTTACATCAATAGAGACACTGATAACCAAAAGATTCGGGTTTGAGTAGACCAACAAGGTATACAAGTAGGAACCAGCTGATGGGTTTGAGGGTAGAGTAAACGTCGAACCACACGCCTCATGGAGAAGGAGTCTTGAGCTGGTGATGCAGCGAAGACCGTTTTCATGAGAAGCCATTCTGCGAGTGCATGGCACAAACATTTATTCTTTTAAATGTGGTGTTTACTGTGCGTCTTCTGAGCAGAAAAAAGATCCTTATACTAACATGCCATAGGTCGTACTGATGCCCCATTCAACAAGGTCATCTTGAGATCTTTGTTCTTATCCAAGATTAACAGACCACCAGTGTCTGTCTCAAGAATTGCCCGTGCCTTGAAGCAAAAGAACACCGCTGAAAAGACTATCGTTGTTGTTGGTACCGTTACCGATGACAACAGATTGTTGGAATTCCCAAAGGCCACCGTCGCCGCTTTGAGATTCACTGCTGGTGCCAAGGCTACCATCTTAAAGGCTGGTGGTGAAGCCATCACTTTAGATCAATTAGCTTTAAGAGCTCCAAAGGGTCAAAACACTTTAATTGTCAGAGGTCCAAGAAACTCCAGAGAAGCTGTTAGACACTTCGGTTTCGGTCCACACAAGAACAAGGCTCCAAGAATCCAATCCACCGGTAGAAAATTCGAAAGAGCTAGAGGTAGAAGAAGATCAAGAGGTTTCAAGGTCTAAGTTAGATAGCTTATGTACTTTTATAAGACGTTTAGTCTTGACTCTCTTCTAATTTCTTTTACGAACTCGTTAATTTGTGTTTAGTGTATAATATAAAATATAAGTTTCTGAGTTAATGTACCAAGTATATTGCAATTCAACCTGTCTATTGCATAGTGTTCCATAATGCGCGTGGAATGTTCCGCTAGATGCGAGTGAACTTTAATCTATATATTTATGCTACATGCGACAGTCCGCTGTTATCATCGTTCAATGTCCATGTCCGTCCTCTTCATAATACCAATCATAACCTCTACTCATTCGCCTCTTATCACTCGACTCCGTCACCGACTCTATCATTCGCGCCATTCACTCATATACTTCAATATACCACTTCAAAACCAAATACCTACACTTGAACACGCTCAAACAGATTCTCTTTTCAGAATATATTTCTCTATATACCCTCCTTCCATGAGCAGTACAACTCCTGGCCCATCACTTTGCCCTTCCTACAGACATCGATAGCCGAAAATACATGGTGGTCTTTTTTGCATCTATTTGGCCAGGCTTGTGACTGCTTTTTGGCTATCCGCGTAATATTCAGCATTAGTGTAACTTACAACCCTAAATAAATTCGGTTACACAAAAATCGGCCACTGCGAAAAATTCTTACCCGTTCGGTCTTACTGCGTAGGAATTGTCTACGATACTGAAAAAAAATTTTAAAACTAGACACTAAGTGCAATTATATTTACTACCTAATACATATAACTAAAGACAATATGCCAGGTGTTTCCGTCAGGTAAGTGTTGTCGTTACTAGGAGGATATTAAGCAATGATTGTCCAGGGAATAGATGTAAAGTGGGCCAAAAAGTAGACCATTTTGATATTGAAAGACCCCATGTTGAAGACTATGAAAAGTGAAATAATAGATCTGAAAGATAGAGGAAGTACTAAGAGGCCGTCAGAGGGAGAAAAAAGTGTAGATTGAATGAATGACGGTTGCTGGAAAGTGGTGGAGAACTCGTACATGTGCCAACGAGCAGTGAGACTTTGGAGTGAAAAGTTTTTCACTAATTAGTACCGCAGTGAGAAGGGTCTAAAAGCACGTAATGGGGCAGTGGATGAAAAATGGGTGTAAATGGCCATATAGGAGACTATTGGAGACCAGATAAGCTGGGCAATCATTTGTTTGAAATCTAGATGAATAAAAAGAAATTGATATACTAACATGCATTATAGAGACGTTCCAGCTCAAGAGTTCATCAACGCTTACGCACAATTTTTACAACGTCAAGGTAAATTAGAAGTTCCAGGTTACGTTGACCTTGTCAAGACTTCTGCTGGTAATGAATTACCACCACAAGAATCTGAAACTTGGTACTACAAGAGAGCTGCCTCCGTTGCCAGACACATCTACTTAAGAAAGCAAGTTGGTGTTGGTAAATTAAACAAATTATACGGTGGTGCTCTTAACAGAGGTTTCAGACCACACAAGCACGTTGACGCTTCTGGTTCTGTTAACAGAAGAGTTTTACAATCTTTAGAAAAAATCGGTGTTTTAGAAATTTCTCCAAAAGGTGGTAGAAAGATCTCTGAAAACGGTCAAAGAGATTTAGATCGTATTGCTGCTCAAACTTTAGAAGATGACGAATAAATCATTTAATTGGTGTCCTATAAATGTTAATTAAGTGGTGTTATTTTATTTTTTAAGTTCTCTCTCTAATTTTGTATTTAACTGTAATAAAATTAGCAAAACCGCATTGTAAAATATTAATTTATGTTGTGTTTATCTAAAAATACCTTGTAGTATAAAGCGACTATTATTATTATTATTATTATTATTATTATTATATTCATGAAACATTTATTCGTTATATGTTTTAAATAAACCTATTTATATATTTTAACGCAATGTATAATTCTAATATTTAAATTTGAGCTATTATCAACTTTGCACACTGGGCTACTTGTTGCCCTTCCCTTTCACGGTATAATATACTGACCCTCTCTTCTAATCCAACCCATTTCAATGGTGCTTGGTCCGGTAACGATTTAATCCATGATTTGTATGCTTCCGTGGATATACCTTCAGGAATATGTAATTTTGTCCCTGATTGTATAGTCAAGCTGTTCTCAACTAGGTTGAAATTAGTTTCAAATGCTTGTACGCTGAATATATGGTTCGCTAAGTTTGTGATATATCCTAAATCGGATTTATTATCAACTTTACCACCATAAGTAATTTCGCCTACTAAGTAACTCAATTCTTCCCAAGGTATTAATTCGGGTGAAATATTAGATCTCCCGTCTTTAAATGGCGTTAACAACTTTTTTATAACATAAAGACCTGAAGCAAAATCCGAATCGTTTATATCGTACTTTTTAGTAAATGACATAGGTGCATATCTCGATCTTTCTTGAATTATTGAATGGAACCAAGATAATAAGAAACATATATGCTTGTATTCATTGGTGTTTTCAGCTAGGGTTTCACTTGGTATCGAATTGTATGTTTCATTAACGATGCTCTTCAAGCCAGGCTCATTTTCGAATATAAGTATTTTTGATTTATTAACCATCGCTGCTGGAATATCCGATGATAAGTTACAACTCATAAAAATCTTGAAGTTCTCGTGTGTTGATAAAGTTTCTAATTTCTTATCAAGGTAACTTAACCAATTGGCGGACATCTGCACGTTCTGAATCATAATCCAAAATCCATTCTTAGCGGCCATATCAATCTCTTTATTGGCAATTTCAATACCCTCTTTTGAACCCATTGACACAATTTGTAATTTCTTATGCATACGATGAGCCAATTGTTCAAGTTTATAGGTTGCATCATAATTTTCAGGCGATGCCAAAATTATCGGACCACTGTGCCTAATTGGTAATATCCAATCTTTCAAATCATATTTAGAGCTAATAGGACCAATGCCTGTAAATAAAAACGAGGCCAAATTGTTGAATGCATCCAAGAAGGAATCTTTTCTATCTCTATTAGAAATTATCAATGATTTGATAATATCAGATAATATCATCAAAGATTCATTGTCGCCATTTACAGAAATAATATCATCTATAGCAGTTTCTGTGAAACAATCATTTTTCTCATGAGATACCAACAAAGAGTCAAAAATAATGTTAAATGACTGAATATATTCACCAGCCCCAACAGATTTCAATACTTCAATAAATGTATTTTTGAACTGATGCCCTATTTCTAATGCATAATAACTTGCACTCATAGCAACAGCAAATACAAGTTTGTCTAAATGCTTCAATGAAGGGGAAATTCGAGCATAGCATTCTCTGTATAATTCTTTGATAAAAGAAGAAATATCAATGTCATTCGGACTTCCCTTTAACACAAAAGAGAAGGTTGAAATATAAGCTTCAAGTGAAAAATGGTATAGCTTGTTAAGTTTATTCATTTGCTTGAAAATTCTAAAAATTGCAGACGAATGCTTTGCGATATCATAGTACTTGTTTCGTTCCTTCTCCACTATTCTCATAACGCTCTTTGATTCGCTTATTTTGACGTCTATATCGATAGCTTCAGCTTTCAATACTTCCAACGTTTCAATAACTTTATCATTATCAAGAATATTTCCAGTAGAATCATTCAACGAATTCAAAAGCTGCTCCTCAAGTTCGTGCAAGCGGACTAAGTAGCGACTTTGCAAGAAAACCAGTTCGAGTCTCTTTTCTTCAATGTCTGGCCTTTTATCTTGTAATGTGGTGTTGAGAATCAAGTTCTCAAGACTGCCTGTTGTAACTGTAAAATTAACTATAGCTGTTCTCGCTGCAACAAATGGCGGCAAAATAATCAAAGAGTCTCTTGTGTGTAATATCAACTTGAATTCAGGCGAAAAGTCTATTTCTTGATCCCCAAGCTTTATCATCATACGGCCACCATTTCTATAAATCTCGTGCCTCAAAACAGAATCAAGAATTGGGTCGTAATACTCCGCATCTTGAATTAACAAGGTACCACCAAATCTTAATTCATTTTCAACTTGCTTCACAAATCCATCATTTAGAAAACTAGTAACAGTTAACTTCTTTGGCATATAAGACTTCGATAATATTGCTGGTATCTTTGAGGGTGGATCAATGATTATGGGTATTTTCGATCTCTTCATTATCGTGAAATTTTCTGTGCTTAATTCATCATTAGGTAGGCCGCATTGTTCCCACTTTAACATTTCATCTCCCCCAGTCAAATATCCCGTAACGGAGATGCCTTCGTCAAAATCAATTCCGCAAAGCTGTAATCTATCTCTCCATTCTTTCATGAGAATACTTCGGTCTTTCTGATCATAAGCACCAGCATATACTATAAACGCCGCCGTTAAAATGCCATTTCCAACCAAACGGTCCCTTTGATAACCAAACTTATTAATACTTGACTTCCATCTTTCTCTTTCTGATGTCAAATCATCTATTAACTTCAAGCTTCGATTGACTCTTAATTCTACAACCTTCATTTCAGATTTTATGTTTTCAGCTTCTCTGATTAAGGAGCTATAATTGTCTTTATATTGATCGATGCTTTCCTCTAATTCACGGATCATTTCATCAATTGCTATTAATTGAGCTTTCGTTTTTTTCTTTTGGCGCTCCAAATGATGAACTTCCTCTCTAAGTGGCCCTATCTTCTCCAATATTGTAGAATAAGCTAGCTGTGCTTGAATCCACTGTAACAATGGGCCACAAGCTTTACTTGCTCTATTAACAGCATCAAAATTGTAATCACTTCTTGAAAGATATGTTTCTTTCATGTATTTTCTTATATTTGAGGTTAATTGCAGCTCATTATCATATGCTACTATATTTGAGATAAAATCGTCACGGCGGACAATTAGTTGAACATCCCTCCAACTTGATACTTCATATCCAATCAATATACAAACAGATTCCATTGTCATTTTAACAGCCGCAGGGGGATTAGACATACTCCTAATTTCAGTAAGATGCTGCTTCTTTATATTCTGAACGCCTCTTTGTGCCTCTAGAACAGCAGGCTCTGCAAGTTCTAGATCTTTTGTTACGTTGACTTTACGTCTTTCAATTTCAATTTCTTGTTTAGCAAGTTCTTCTTGAGTTGCTACCGAGAATTCTCGTTTACGTTCTGCTTCATTTTGTTCAGTAAGCATTTTACTTAGCATTTCTTTTGCTTCTTTATCTTTAATCATCAAGTAGTTTCTCTTTTCCGAAAGTTTGCGCTTTAAATCATTCACTTGTAATACAGTTTCTCGTAATTTATCCAAGCCATTTGTAATGTGACGCTGGGTTTCTTCTAAGCTGAATTGTTTTTCGTTAAAAATTCTAATGAATTCTTTAACAAAAGACATAATCTTGCTTGGAGGTTTTGTCAACGATATCGTTGCTTCGCAATCCACTTCGAGACTATGGAAATATATAAGCGTATCAATAACCACATCCCTAAATCCCTGGATTTTTGAATATCCAGATTGTTTATAAAGATCAGGTACGACGTAATTTGACATATCAAGAGGGACCGGACCGATTAAAGTAGATACAATGTCATATAAAGATATTTTTGACCAATTTCCCATCCAACTTAAGACGCATCTATTGAACAATGCTGGCGAGGAGACCACTTGAGGCCTGTTCACATTCTTCATTTCACTGAGAGTAAATATAACATGTAAATTTTCGGAGATCTGCTTTGTGAACCAATCATAGAGTTCTTCATCTGAATCCAAAAGTAAATTTTGTGTATGAGCCTGATCAGAGCATAAATTCATCAAATTGTTGAAGTCATCCCCCTCAAATAATCCCGGTATTTCTGCATTTGCAAGAAGGGTATTCATACGTTCAACAAAAGATGTTTCTAAAATACTTGATTCATCAATAATAAAACATATTCTTTCACCTGTTGCGCATCGTATGAGGATTTGTCTTAAAGTTGCATCAAAATTAAGCAAACTATAGTTTTTGCTAACATTCAACTGTATGACCTTTATACCGTTTATCCAAGCAACAAACTTCGTAAGCGTTGTCTTACCACTAGTACAAGGTCCTACTAAGATCATATGTCCTTGGGGTTGTCTTAGCACCCTGTCTATTCTTAGCGAATGATCTAATAGATCTTCATATAGAACTAAATCAACTTCAATTTCTTCCTCGCTGAAAACCCGAAGTCTTTCAGTAAGAAATGACTTAAGTTCATTCTCATTATTAGACTCATACACCCCTGTTAACCAACTTGAATAAAGGAGAGGTTCCTTTAACGTGGTTTGAATATCCACATTAGGGAACTGCGTTGAGACAACATTTCTAAAGAGTTCTTTTGTCCAATTCCTATCTGAATCGCATACAAGTCTATCATAAAATAGTCTCAACCCTTCATGATACCATAATCTGACTAAATCTTGAAAGTTCGAATATTCCGAGACCTTTAAAGCCTCTAGTATACCCTTGCACCATCGAGTTAATTCACGAGGAGAGTATATATAATGATCTTGTAAAGCAGAAGTCAATTTTTGCTTCGTCTGTAAATATATATCAATCATAGAATCTGTGAGGGTTTTAGTGTATCCTCTAAGAGTAGGTGCACATTTCATAACAGCAAGATTAAACGTCTGGTAAATTTGATACAAAGAACCTTTTCCTGGGTAATCAACCATTATTAATGATACATGGCGTAAGAAACGATTAGAAAGTTTATTACGTCCCGGATCATTGGGTGAATTACAAGCACCAACAAATTGAATGTTCGACAATCGAACCCATTGGTTTTCTTTGGTATTCCAAAAGCCTTTATGTTCAACCATTTGACGTATTAAGGAGATGACCCTCTGTGTACCATATTTATCAAACCCTGGTAAATTTATCTCATCACAGAAAACCACGACCCACTTACCGCTGATCTTGGGAGTGAGAATGGCACCAGTGCTAGTCTTTTTATAATAACAATAATGTTCTAATGATTTCATGAGAGATTGAGGTGTCAGATCTTTTGAGAAGTTAAGCGATAAGACATCTAAATTTGGAGATTTTCTCAAAGCTTCCAATAATGTCATCGTCTTACCAGACCCTGGTGGACCGCATAGTAACAAAGATTTATGCTCGTTCAAAATAGAGTATATCAAGCTCTCATGTCTAACGGTGTCTAATGTTGGAATGACAGTACTTGGATTAGTAACATGTTGTGGTTCGAGATCGATATTCTGAACCTTGACATTCCAATTCTGCCACTCACATTCTGGAAGGATTATATCATAATCGAGATAATTACTAATTGTTTGTTCCTCTTCAATTCCATGTAGTTCTGCAAATGAATCCAAATGCATTATTGTTTTGCCGAATTCTTCTCTCTCTAAGAGAGGTGAATCTCCAGCAAAAGCCCATATAAATGATAACGCCACTGCTTTCATAATATATTCATTCAAGTTGTCCATAGGGACGTCCTTGTTCTTCAACGAATAAATGATAAATCGGCGACAAAATGATTTAAGGAATGTGAAGAATGTTTCCAATGCTCTATATACTGTGAAGCTCATAATATGGTTAAGTTTTTTAGATTCATCGATGACTACCTGCAAATCGTTGTAATTTATAACATGACCAATTTGGTTAACCAACAGCGTATAGATTGGATTAATATCCTCATTGTCGCCTATTAAGTCATCCATAATTTGGATTGGAGTTGAAGATAATTGAAAGAGCATATTTTTAAATAACATATCAGTTGAAACTAAAGATGAGTCGAACCAAACCATACCACACCTACTGACGGTCGCTGGTGTTGTGTATTTTAAGTTGTCAACTTCAAATATTAGCCTCAAGTTATGAGGCAAAGAAAGACGTTCACCATTTGGTAATGTTAACATCCTGTTATCGTCTAAAACACTATTAAGATTTTCAACCCATTCTGGATCAATATCACCATCAAAAATGATCCAAATATTTTTAGACAATTCACCTCTCAAATTATTCTTAATTTTTCTTAAAATACTTGTAAATAAACCATCAGTCCAATCACGGGTAACCAAATCTAATGAACCATAGATATTATCTTTGGACATAACTTTACAATCAATAATGAACGATAGACTATCCAAAGTTTCTACTTCTGACATAGATTTTAACACCAGTTTCCAAATTGTAGTCTTGCCTGAAGCTGGGTCTCCAACTAGCATAATTCCATGATGGCTATTTTGAATCTGATATAATTGCAATGCTTTCGTTATAAAGTTTTCAGATACTACCAAACCATTCTCACTTCCATATTTTTGAAGCAGGGTTATGAATTTGCTGTTGTCGTATGTATCATAAGTAATATTCGGGAAGTATTTTTCCGTTAATGTATTCAAGATTAACTCATCTTGTTTAAGTAATTTAGGAGTGATTGTTTCTTTTATGCTTCGTAAAATTAGCTTTCTCTCAAAGCTTTCACCATCATTATTCAGACTATCATCTAGTGATCGCTTTATTAAACCACATTTAACCAAAGTATTCTTTAAAGCCCTTAGACCAAAATCATAATGAGATTGATTAGACGACAATTGTGCAATTTCCAAAAAAAAAGGAACAATAATAGAGGCTAATTTCTTAGAATGAATAAAGCTTTGTGATGTAAGTAATACTTCAACAATAATTTCTATATCAGGCTTTTCCATCGAAAAGCTTCTGAATAACTTTTTCAAATTTTCGGGCAACTCAGATCTACCAACATATCCAGGGTTCATTGTGACAAAAATACCAGTCTCGGGATTAATGCTAATCTTCTTACCTGAAATTTCAATTAAATCATTAGAGTTACTTAAACCTAACTCAATATTCTCAATTTGTGAGGATACAGCACTTAAATTATGCTCATCCAATCTATTGAATTCATCAAAACAACCCCAGCATCCTACCTTACAAAGACCCAAGAAAATCCTACCCATAGACTGAAAGTCGAACGATTCGTCGCAACAGAACACTAAAACCATCTTCCCCAAATTATTTCCAAGTGCCTTAACTGTTTCAGTCTTACCAGTCCCAGCTGGACCAAATGGAGAGCCTCCTAGTTTTTGATCTAGGGCCTGAGTCATAGATAAGAAGCATTTATCTACTAAAGGTGTATATGCTAATTTTTCAGGAATTCCTAAATATTCAAAACCATACGTAAATTCAGTATTTGACTGCTTTACTTTCAAATTGGTTAAAAAATTATCTGATTTTAGGTCGTAATGAAATAGTTGTTGAGTATTCCAAATAAATAAGGATTTTGAATGAGACTTTGAATTAATTAGCGAAGTGATGATATCTCTCTGATGTATAAATTCAATAATCAAATGCTCCACCTTCAACCTCTGAACAACTGCAAGGTTCGAAGATGTATGCGGTGTTAATATTTGGATTATTTTGCAACAGTTATCGTAGCATTTCAGTAACGTCTTGGCTGCAATAGCTGATTCGACGTTCTCTGCAAAAAGAATTTGGCATACTATTAAACACACTTGGACAGGCTTTGAATCAATCAATTTAAATAATTTTTCTTCATCTAGAATATTAAAATTCTCATGAGAAATTTTATATTCAGTTATACAATCCTTCGTCAATTTGGATAAAGTGAGCCTCACTTCTAATTCAAGCTCTTTCAACCACTCGTTGATACGAGGAAATTTGATAAGTGAAACTGGATTGGACAATTTAACCTTTTCATTTTGCTCACTGTTAATTGCAGTTATTAGGCAAGACTCTTTATCGTAATCAACATGTGAAATTCCAACAAACATTTTTTGTAAATGCTTATTGATTCTCACCATATCAGTTGAGCAGCCAATTATCTCTAATAAATCTTCATTTCCAACGAAGTAGAATCTTGGAAATAGTTCTCTTTGCTTTTCAAGGTACTCAGTTAATGACTTTCTGATTTTATTCAAACCTTCTAACGCTTTTTCCATGATTGATTGAATATCTGGAATAGACAATACTTCAATCACTAAAGAACATTTATAGATTCTTTTCAAAAGGTTCAAAAATTGAAACGTTATATTGGCGAACCTTGTGAACTCAATAGGTAGAATGCTCTTAATATCATTGTTTTCGTTACTGAAAACTCCATCTAAATATACCCATTGGCGTTGAACATCAATCCAAGTATCCAATAGAACAGACAATTTATTCAAGCTATCCTCTAACTCAATTATTTCTTGTTCAAAATTACTATAATATGGTGAATTTCTCATACTAGCCAATGAATTTATGTCACTGTTACATTGATCGAAGAGGGAATCCCAATTCCTTACTAGCCTGCTTTTATTATTATAATTGAACATTTCAAAAGATAGAGTGGACCAATCGAACCTGATCTGCTTTAAATTATCTTCAATAGTTTGCTCGTTATTGGCCTGATTCAATACTGACTTGATGATTTGTTCATTTACGGCGAAGTTTAAATTCCAAATGTCTCCAACTGTCAAAATATTGAAAGACAAATCAGAAAACCCTAGTTTATTTAATATCGTGTCCCAATGACGAGGCTTCATAGAATCAGCTTTTAGATTGTTAATAAACGAAAAATTTCTTAAGTAGGATTTGATAGTGTTTTGAATTTCATCAAATGCCGAATATTGACGTATTTTTGAAGGTAATGTTCTTGAGTTGCTTAATAACTCATCTAATTGGAGGTGTAGATTTCGGGGCTGAATAGTAGCCCATTTCATACTGTTGATTCTGTTAATATTCTCCCATAATGTATTGATTGCAGACCAAACTAACTTGAGATCTTTTGCTTCTCCCAAGATACCATTCAATTCCTCAATTCTCTTTAGTGAGATGTTTAGAACATCAGCAACTGCCTGAATTGTTTTACTTTTTGATTTTAACAAAATACAAGATTCTTCAAAGCCATTTAAAGTATTGATTGCGAGAGATGGATTTAGGTTTCCACCGATTGGCTTCTTTTTAGACCAATCTTTAATTAATATACTTATTCGATCATTTAGTGTGATAGACTCAGATATCAATTTTGATTGAATTATCTCGAAATTATCTGTGATTTTCCGTTGCTTTTTATCTATCAAATTAGAAACAATTGAAAAATTATTTTCAAGCTGTTCGACGTAAGTCCAGTTCTTAGGAAATTTAAATCTTTGTTTGACAAGTAATTTTTGACCTTTACGTAAAATGGACAAATCATCTTGCCAGGAAGTTAATTTATTCTTGAGCTTCAAAAACTGGTCAATGTGATTGATTGTTTTCTCGAAATTATCTTGGAAATTTAGACTACCTTCTAATACTATCTTAGCATTAATAAACTCAGTATTTTGCTCGCTTAGCTTATCCTGGTAGAAATCGCTAAATTTTTTCATTAGATCATTCTGAAAAATGTCAAATTTCAAACTAACTCTTGCTTGAACCTTTGTAAAGTCAATGTATATTCTATTCCCAATTTTTTTATATTTATCTGAAGTATCGAAGATCAATCTTAACCCAATAACTTCATCTGTTGCAGCTAACCAACAGTTAAGGTCTTTGCTGTTAGGTAATAACTTCGCTAAATCATCTTTCGAATTCAAATTCAACTCCCATATATTTTGTAAACTAATCCATTTCTGAAAATACTTTTCAGCATCCTTGTATAAATTATCAATAACGCCAATAAAATCAGAAACTGCATTCTTGAGCTTTTCATTTGAAGAACTCAAAGAGGCAAATTTATCATTACCATTATTATGTAGTTGTACCATAGGCTGTATTTCTATCATTGATAAAGTTTGGTTTACCTTCATGTATAAAATTTGCTTTGTCTGTTCTGGAGGTGGTGATACTAAAAACGACTGGTCTTCCAATAATATAGAATGATCAAACTTTTCAAGCAACTGAATTTTTCCTCTTTTTTCAGTTCCATCTATCTCGGTACTCAATAAAATTAGTTGTCTCTGGCATTTTTTGACTAATATATTTGATAAATCCTCATTTATCAAATTGCATAATTGATCTATTTCAGTGAAATTATCCAAAGAGAGCTTAACAACTTCAGATTGGATTGATTTAATAAGGCTATGGATTGTTTTATAATTGAACTCACATTGTTCCAATTCAGAATAAGTATCACGATAGATGAATTCATATAGTCTTTCAAGCGTATTCACCTGGTTGTAGAATATGTAAATATGGTTTTGGAATGCAGTTAAATTATTTAGCGACACAATTTCGATTAAGTTTTCAGAACCATTTAAAGTATGATCGTTGGATATGTTTTGTAAGTCAAACGCTTGGGATAAATGAATCCAACTAATTCCAACAATTTGGGGTAACATATTCAAGATTTTTAATTTTTGCTTTTCAATCAAGAATCCAAATTTCATTCCGAAGTCTGTTTCTACTAAATCAAACTTCGAAATCCTCTTCAAGATATTTATATGTTCAATCAACCCGCGAAGGAAAGAGTACACTTTATCTATTTTCTGGAGCTGAATTAATAAATTAATCGGGACTTTGAACCCTAAATTTGTTAATTGCTTCAGCTGCTCGGATAATTCGATTAGCTTGAAATCAAAATTCACAATTATATCGAGTTTTGGAGTTGACGTCATCTTCAAAATTGAACCAGGTAAATAGTTAATTTCAGTTTTTGTTACTTCGTCTAACCAATTCTGAAATAAATCATTAGTATCTAAAAGCTCAATTAATTTATTTATCTTTGAATAGATTTCATTCCCAATCGAGTATTGATTCCAATTGGAGCCAAGCAAACTATGCAATATTAATAAATATGAATTTAGTTTATCAGACAAACTTATGTTCCAGGTAATTTGAGCAACAATTGAAGTATCGTGGGTATGAGCACCATTTATAATAACTTTATTTACTGTATCGATCAACCTGCTACTTTGATTAAGATTTAAATTAATCAAGCTTTCAATTTCCTGATTTGCTGCAGATAAAATTTTCAATTTGAATTCATCGTTGATTAGATGTAATAAATGATTTGAAATTGCAGTAGATATTTTGAATTTACTAAACACCGATATAAAATCGTTGAAGTTGTCACAATTTCTAAAATACTCATTAAGCTGCGCGATAATTAATGATTCCAATCCTTGATAAACTGATAAATATAAATTCTCATTATTTGACCAAACCTTAAAGCTCTGCAATGATAAATCCAAAAGATTACACGGGATGATATAATTGTTGTATGCATTCATTAATTTGTGGGAAAAGTTTGTAGAATCCTTGAGAAACGTATTCAACATTATTAATAAATCGTTATGTTTTAAACGAAAATCATACCAAATTTTAGTACGATTTTTCAAATTATCAAATTGGTGTTGATTGATTTTAATGATGAAAAACTTTTCCTGTCTTTTTCTTAATAATTCTCTGAATAAGTTAATAATGAACTTAATATTATTATCAATTATACCGAAAACTCTTAAAATTAAATCGTTGTAAATATTGAGAAAGTCTTGTAATGGGATCGTCATCAAATTATAATCAATTAATATCAACGATAATTTATTGCTAACATCATTAAGTATAACCTCTATTAATTGAATAGCTCTAGTTAGCGGAAACGAACTCAAGTTTTTTAATCTTTTGAAGTGATTGAAAATATTATTGATAATTTCCTCAAAGTACTGTAAATTAAACTTCTCATTAGTAGACAAGAGCAAGTCATCGATAGGTAAATCCTTTAATAAGGAATTATATAACTTGGTTTGTAATAACTTATCGTTTAATCCAATGTTGTTCTGGAAGGTTAAAGTAATGTGGTATCTCTTGCTCTTGTTCAATAGTTCGATTGATGTTTTTATTTCTATTGAAGAGATCTGTCTATCTAATGATAATAATGCTAGTTCCATCGACTTCCAAAACTGTATTTCATCCATAATAGAATCTCCATCAATGGGAGTGTGATTTAAACTCGTAATGGATTGAATTTGCTTAATCCAGTTATTGACTATATTAGTCAATTCATTCAAAAATGCAGTATCATTTATTAAATCATTCTCAATTCTTTCGCCACTAATTAACTGTGAAATTTTTGGATGGCATGATATAAGTAAATCTGGTATTTGGATCTTTTGTTGTAAATGCTGTAATGATAATGATAGTTCACTGAATTTGTTCTTGGTATTGTTGATTAAATTAGTGTTGTCCTTGTTTGATACTAAATTGAAATATGGTGAGATCCCAAAATTTATAATAGATCTTATATTTTCTAGTATCTCGTTCGATGACGAGTCACCAACATGAATTGTCGGTATGTTAATAACACTTAAATTACTGGTTGAAGTCAATTTCCCAGCCAATTTAACGATAATTATTATAGAATCAAGTTCATCTAAAGAATTTATGGTATTCAAGTCGTTAGTTATGTCATATTCCGTGGGGTATTTTATAACAAAAAGTGTATCATTGGTAAAACTATTTAGAAAGTTTTTTAAATATTCATCAACTCCAGTGGCAGAAGGTAAAGGCAATAAATTGTCAATGAAGTCGGTCAATTCACCTAAGGAAACTGAACTCATATTACCAGGTATAAATGCTAATTAGATATATTGCCGCCGCGTACTGTAAAATGAATAGTCAATCTATAGAAAGATGATCTGAATGTAAACAAAAAAATGAAGACGTGTGATACGCATTTAAATATAATATGAGTATCACACTACCTGTTGCAATTGTCTATGAAGCAATTATCAGATCTCTCTAGTGATACATATGATTGGAAAGCACTACATGATACTTGTTATCCTTTCTGAACGCATTATTTTGTTTCTGTCATAGAGTTTCTGTCATAGAGTAATTTTCTAGTTTTCTTATATTATAAAAAAATTGCATAATTGCAGAAAAGGATAAAAATTATCAAAATATCATAAATTGACAAACTATTACGATATCAAAAGATTACGATGGTGTACTGACTTTCTTTGAACGTGAAAAGCTCTCAAACAAAAAGATGAGATAAAATAAGTCTCAATGGATTATCTGATACTGACAAATACATAAGGTTTCATTATTTCTCAAATAAGTTTTAGTCACTGGCTGAAAATCGCCTGCTTATCCTAATTGAGATGACTAAATTCAAATTGACGAGAATGGTAACGTTAGCCGTAAAAATGTCCAAAACGTGTTATGCACATTTCGGGTACAAATATGATTCCTTCAGATTACACCTTGCTATTTCGGAAGTAATAATACTAACGTCTGTTTCCTAATATATTGTGATAATTTGTCGCAATCCCAACGTTATGCATTCGTTTATCCAAAATGACGTAGGTTGAAGATTACTATTGGGTATATTACTAAGCTTATTAACCGGGTCTTATTTTTGATTTTTTGCCCTGATTCTGGACTTTCATGTTTAGATGCTCGCCTTGACGTGTCTAAGATATAGCATCGGCACAATTCTCCGACAATTAAACGATATTTTAAGAGGCAGATTGAAATTTGTTTCTACCAGCTGTTGTGGCTGCTACATGAAATAGCCGGAGGTTATTTTGCCGACGAGAGTACTACCTAACTATTTGAATTTTACAATATTCATCAATGATTACATAACCTCAAGATTCTCTTCGTTAAAGATAGAGAAATTGGTATTGCAATTGTATTGTTGCTTTTAATATAATCTTACCGTTTTCTTCTACTGGCCGGCGAGGATTTCTAGGGTCAACAGAGAAAACAAAAAAATAGCTCCTCTTCTGCAGAATTAATTTATATTAGAAATATCTCTATAGAATATAATAAAACAAATCTATTAAATGGGAGTCTCTCCCCCAATTCTCTTAAGATATATAATATTACACTGATAAATTACCACCGACCACAGTCTATTGTTGCTAGCTATAATATCAAAGGAGTAGTTACAAAAAATGAACTCTATGCGAATATAGAGTGCTGAAAGACAATTTTCGCTTGCATCTATTGTCGCGCCGCCTAGACTACCAAATCTATGTAATGGTCTGGATGTAAACAAAATTAGAAGAATAGCCGCTGCATCATAATATGAATCTTACACTACGACTGTAGTTCTCGTCTTATTAAAGAAGCTACTCGCTTTCACGAATGCTGTATGTCCCTAAAGGGTTTTATGGTACTGGCAACTGTGGGAAGTTTTTATTATTACCGAACTGATGATAGATTTAGCTACTGATTTGAAAGATATATATATCTAAATCTTGGCATTGATTATCCTCTTTGAAACGACTAGATGGTGTCAATATTCGAATTGATAAGATTCGTAACTTGGTACGGCCGTAAAATTGTCCTGCAAATTTATACCGGTGCCGGTTATAACCCGGTCCGAATTGACCCAATACTTCGGAAGCAATGCCAAGTAAAGCTTCTGAACTTTCATAACATATGAATGAGTTAGTAATCAGTTACAACCATAAGCACTGTTCCATAAAGGTCGTTGTAACAATTTGATTCATCTCCATTTATGAAGCAGTTGTAAACTCAAAAGGGAACAGATAGATCGAGCTCTATAATCAGTATTTACTACGCTTGTTCAATGTGCTCGTCTGCAGTACTCAGTATCGGCCGTAAAACCCTGAACAGGTAGTACCTTAATTATTAATTAATAATATGCAGACCATGCGACTATTGTATTTTAGTAAAAGAAAACTCGCATTCTGCTTTTTGCAGCCGTTTATATGTTTTACGGCCGAGAAATGATAAAAAAAAGAGTATATTCGTACTAATACTTAGTAAGGTTGCCATGAACTTATGCACGAACGGAAAATGTGGAACAATAATGGTTTAAAGCTAGAGTATTTAAGAATATAAAATACCGTACTTTTATCCGAAAAAAAGAGTTAAAAGTAAGATAAGATAAAGACATAGCAAGAATGAGTACTAGTTCGTTATCGTCTGAGGGTCAAGAAACCAAGGACATCAAGTCCCAGCACGAACTCACAGATGCATCTGAAAATAACGAAATACACGAATATGCAGGCTTTGATAATACAGCAACGGGTGATATCAGGGAGTTAGCAAGATCAATGTCCCATATTAGTAGGGAGCAAACAAACAAGTCAAACGGTAGCGAGGATATATTGCGTTATTTGTCACATCTCTCCAGCATACCTGGGGTAGAACCTTATAGAGAAGTAGACGATACATTAAATCCGGATAGCGATCTGTTCGATGCTAGACTCTGGGTTAAAAATTTAAGAAAATTACATGATTCAGATGTCGAATACTATAAACCATCATCCTTAGGGGTGGCTTACAGAAATTTGAGAGCCTCTGGAATTGCAGCTGATTCAGATTATCAGCCGACAGTTTTGAATGGAATAACAAAGTATCTTATGGACGGGTTTAGACTTTTGCAAAAAGATGATCCATCTCGTTATTTTGATATATTGAAGAGCATGGATGGTATAATGAGACCTGGTGAAGTCACCGTTGTTTTAGGTAGACCAGGTTCTGGTTGTTCCACATTATTGAAGACAATTGCGTCTCAGACATACGGGTTTAAAATTGGAAAAGAGTCTAAGATCTCGTACGATGGTTTGACTCCAAAAGATATAGAAAATCAGTTCAGAGGTGATGTTGTGTATTCTGCTGAAACCGATACCCATTTTCCACACTTAACCGTGGGAGATACCTTAGATTTCGCAGCCAAAATGAGAACACCACAGAACAGAGGTAACATTGATAGAGAAACCTACGCTAAGCATATGGCGTCAGTATACATGGCCACATACGGTTTATCACATACCAGAAACACCAATGTTGGGG
Organism: Debaryomyces sp. S3305; assembly: GCA_024586305.1. Taxonomy (NCBI): domain Eukaryota; kingdom Fungi; phylum Ascomycota; class Pichiomycetes; order Serinales; family Debaryomycetaceae; genus Debaryomyces; species Debaryomyces sp. S3305. The sequence goes on from JAMYHY010000060.1 coordinate 148,135, forward strand.
ATGATTTCGTAAGGGGTGTTTCCGGTGGTGAGCGTAAGAGAGTTTCTATTGCCGAAGTTTCGTTGTGTGGATCTAACATTCAATGCTGGGATAATGCCACTCGTGGTTTAGATTCGGCGACTGCATTAGAATTTATTAGAGCATTGAAGACATCAGCTACTATTTTAGACGCTACACCATTGATTGCCATCTATCAATGTTCCCAAGATGCATACGATTTATTTGATAATGTCGTTGTTTTGTACGAAGGCTACCAAATTTTCTACGGTAAGGCTACTGCAGCTAAGGAATATTTCGTCAATATGGGATGGGAATGTCCACAGAGACAAACTACAGCTGATTTCTTAACATCTTTAACAAATCCTGCCGAAAGAATTCCAAGACCTGGATTTGAGAACAGTGTTCCCTACACTGCCAAAGAATTTTCGACATACTGGACAAACTCTTCGCAATACAAGCAATTGGTTGAAGATATAGAAGAATATTTCCAGAAGACTGATAGTGGCAACCACGGAGAAAAGTATCATCAAGCGCATGTTGCAAGACAATCTAATCACATTTCTCCAAAATCTTCATATACAGTTTCATTCTTCATGCAAACTAGATATATTATGGGTAGAAACATATTGAAAATCAAACGTAATCCGTCGGTTGCAATACAATCTATTGTTGGCCAAGCATTTATAGGTATAACGCTAGGCTCCATGTTCTACAATTTGAGTGCTACTACAGAGACGCTCTATTATAGATGCGCTACTTTGTTTGGTGCTGTTTTGTTCAATGCTTTCTCTTCTATATTGGAAATCATGTCGTTGTTTGAAGCAAGACCTATTGTTGAAAAACATAAGCAATATGCATTGTATCGGCCATCTGCTGATGCTTTGGCTGGTATCATTACGGAGTTGCCAACCAAACTTGCCCTGTCAATTTCTTTCAATTTTTTTATCTACTTTTTGTCTAATCTTAGACGTGATGCAGGAAGGTTTTTCTTCTTTTGGTTAATGTGTTGTATGTGTACCTTGGTTATGTCTCATTTATTCAGGTCTTTAGGTGCTGTTTCGACATCATTTGCAGGAGCAATGACACCAGCCACTGTGTTGTTATTGGCTATGGTTATTTTTGCTGGTTTCGTTCTTCCTACTCCAAGTATGTTAGGATGGTCTAGATGGATTAATTACCTTAATCCAGTAGCTTATGTTTTTGAAGCATTAATGGCAAACGAGTATACTGATCGTGACTTTGAATGTTCACAATTTGTTCCAACTGGTCCAAGCTATGAGGACACGAATAGTATTCATCGCATTTGTGCTGCAACCGGTAGTAAGGCTGGCTCAAGTGTTTTACGTGGAGATGATTATTTATCTGTTACATATCAATACTCTAACTCCCATAAATGGAGAAATTTTGGTATCACCGTTGGCTTCATAGTATTTTTCCTTTTTGTATATATCACGTTGACAGAATTCAACAAGGGTTCCATGCAAAAGGGAGAAGTTGCATTATTCTTAAAGAGTTCATTAAAAGACCAAAAGAAGAAATCGGACAAGTCGACAACAACCTCAAAGGATATTGAGACCTCTGCTATTCAAGATGAAAAGATTTC
>JAMYHY010000061.1:0-145225 GCA_024586305.1 Debaryomyces sp. S3305
TGGGATTTAATTTGAAGTTTATGATTTTATAAAATATTTTATTTCTAATATATAATCTTTAGATCCTTAGAATAGAATTTTATTATATATAGATAATATTTACATTGATCTACAAGCAAGACAGCCAACATGTCAGATACTAGACACCAACAGAATTTATCTATAAACTCTATCAATTCATTGATAGAACCCACCACCCCACCTAGTTTTGGCAAGACGCTGATCTGGGACAACGGAAGCGGCGGCAAGGGAACAGGAGCTGTGGGTGGCTACAATGGACTCAACAACATGGGGGCTAGTGGGATCCACAACTTGACTAGCGGCAATGGTGTTGGAAATGGAGTTGCAAGTGGAATTGGAATTGGCGGCCAGTTGGGAGGAAGCCTTTCGGGTCCTAGTGGCAGCCAAATGGGTGGTCAGATGGGCGGCATGGTTGGCGGAGGTGCCGGGGCGGTCCAAGGAGCACACACAAATGGCCATGGACCAGGAGATCACAAATTGGACAAGGAGTATTTGTCGGGACTCAATAAGGTGCCATTGGATCAGTTGAGACCGGAGATATTGAAGTTAGCCAAGGACCAATACGGATGTAGATTTCTCCAAAAGAAAATTGATGAGAATGTGATACCGAGCTCCCAGATCAGGACGGAAAATTTCAAGGTGATTTTCAAGGAAGTCTACCCCTTTATCTACGAGTTGATAATTGACCCCTTTGGTAACTACCTTGTACAGAAATTGATCGATTACTGTGACGATGCCAATTTGAGCCTCATTTTAGAAATTTTGCAGTATAACTTATTCCAGATCTCCATAAATCAGCACGGAACAAGAGCGTTGCAAAAGATCATCAATAGCTTAAATAATGACTATCAGTTGAGCTTATTGATTAGTGGTTTGAATCCATTTATTATCGAATTAATTAAGGACTTGAATGGTAACCATGTTATCCAAAAGATCCTCAACAAATATTCCCCCGAGAATTGCCAATTTATTTACGACTCGATCATTAACGACTTATATGTGGTTGCTACTCACAAGCATGGGTGTTGTGTATTGCAGAAGTGTTTGAACCACGTTAACAGTATGCAATTGGTCCAGTTCAGCCAGAAGATCTTAATGTTCGACACCTTCCGTAAATTGACGAACGATCAATTTGGTAACTACGTTTTGCAATACCTAATTTCAATTAACTCAATCTCAATTAACTTGAAGATGTATGAAAACTTTATGAAGTTCGGTGTCAATAACTTGTGTAATTTAAAGTTTTCATCCAATGTGGTTGAGAAGTTCTTGAAGAACTGTTATGTAAATGAACCTAATAGTCCTGCTTTCTCGAACTTGAAACTTGAATTATGCTTACAGGTTATGCAAGGCGATTTAAATAAGATGATTAATGATCCATTTGGTAATTATGTTATTCAAACTTTGATTGATATTTTAGTCAATCCATCCATTAACTATACGAATCCGTTGAATGAAAACTTATTGGTTTTGTTGCCTTTAAACTTTAACGTCTCAAATCTAACCAATCCACAAATCCAGATTGCCATTATCAAGAATTGGTTTGTCAACTGTAAGATTGTTTCAAGTTTTGGCAAAAGAATTCAACTGAAAATCAATTCGATTTTGAACGGTACTACTAACAACAGTAATGGTTCCACTAATGCCACTAACCACCAGTCGGCTAATTTTAAAAACTATAATTTCCAGGCGTTGAATATGAATGCCAATGGTGAATTTGTTAACTCAGAATTTCCTCCTCATTTATCACAACAACCTCATAAGATGCACCAAAGAAATTTGTCAATTCCTTTACAAAGTGCACCATTTACTCCATTACAGCCAATGTCGGCTAATAATTACACTTTAGGAAACGCTGTAAATGGTGGTGTCGTTACCCCAGGGAACACAGAACATCCATCTAATTTACTCAAGCCTAATATGTCTGGTTACACGTCTTTGTCGAATTTGAATATTTCCCATATGAATAATCATATTTCCAACAATCCACTGGCTAACGATTTTACGATTCAAAATTCCTATTTTAACGGAAACCCTGCTAATAACAACCAAATGAGTCCTCAATTTGTACTTTCTCCAAATATAAAATATTACCAAAATTAAAAACTCCACGTTGCATTATATTTTACTTCTTGTATATGTTTTCCAGATTGAATCATTACTGCTATTCATGATTTTTTATTACTTGTTCAAATCGGTTATATATATTTATTGTTATTGTTTACTATGTTCATATTGATAAAAGGCTATTGTTGAAAATTGAAAACCAAAAAAAAAAAGTTGTTACATCTTGTTCCATTTTATAATTTATTTAGGGATTGTATTATGTGTTATATTATAGTTATAAATGTCATATTTTTTATAAAATACTAATGCATCTATGAGCGTCTTTTCTTTACCTTATCCCAAACTGATCCGGGTTTTCTCTTTCTTGATGTTTCATCAAGCTTTCTACTATTATTGAACATCGACCAATCTTCACCCGCAAATGTATGAGCCATATCACGCTGCTTTTGTTGAAATGATTTTTTAGTCATAGTATTTGGTAATCTGGTAAAGTTATCTTCTTCGTATCTTTGAATTTCTCTTTCCTTCTTCTTGTCAAAATCAGTCTTCACTCCCAGTCTTCCGTTATCTACAATAGTGGAACCGATAGAGCTTTCTAGTTGTGGTAAATCCGAATTTTCTCTTAAATATTCTTCCATACTTTGAAGTTTTCTAGTGTTACTGGATTTCGAGCCGGTGGCCGTTGGATCTGCCTTTGGTGGAGCCATTGCTGAAATCTTTGGTGGCTTATATTTCTCAGCTGATTCACTAGCCTCTTCGTCTCTTGGTTCTCTTGATGTAGAAGATTTGGATTTGGATTGGGTTAATTTCGCAAGAGCTGCTGAATCAGGTCTATAGGATAATGCATCATCTTCTTCCTCACTAGATTCATCATCATCAGCATTACTGCCTTGTTCGTTATTTTCGTTATTTTCTTGTGCCGTTTTTATGGCCTGACTTTCATCCGCCTCCATTCTATTGTACGCTCTAACCATTTTGTCTAGTTGATAGTTAAGCTTCTTTTCTAAGGGCTTGATACCTTTTTCTAAGCAAACCCTCTGTGTGATCGAATTTGCAATTGATTTCAATTTTGCATCTTCTATGTTGTCATCTTCCTCACTTAATTTCTCTACATGTGCCAAAATAATCAATACCAAATTATTCAAGTACGATAACAACGAATGACTTTTTAAAGATAATAATGAAACTCCTTCAAGTTTGTCTATGTTCAACTTCTGTAACAAATTCTGGATCAAGTCTGGATAACTTTCACCTTCGCTATCACTGGCCTTCAGGATTGACTCAATAGATGTTTTAGTAACATCGAGGGACGTTATAATTCCCTTCAACAACTCGTCAACACTTTCGACTTGTTTGCTCATGCTATGCTTATGCTATACTATGCTATTCCTATATTGTGTAAAGCTTTGTAGTGGTTCAAAAGTGGTAGGATATTAATTCTTAATATTTCACTGATTATGTAATGTCTTTGAAAATTTTTGAGATGAGGAAAATACGATAGATAACATACGACTGTTTTGTGTAATTTTAAATTTTTTTTTTACTAGAGCTGATATGAAAAATATACTTGATGGCATCTTAGGAATTCTTTTTTATAGTTCATTCGTGGTGACATTATAATTTTGATTTACAATGCCTCAAAACGAATACATTGAGCAGCACATCAAGCAGCATGGGAGAAGGTTAGATTATGAAGAGAGAAAGAGAAAGAAGGCAGCCAGAGAAGGACACAGAATAGCTAAGGATGCCCAAGAATTGAAGGGATGGAGAGGTAAGCAGTTTGCTAAGAAGCGTTATAGTGAGAAGGTTGCTATGAAGAAGAAGATCAAGACACATCAAGAATCTAAGGTCAAGGGCCCAGCCACACCTAAGGAAGATGATGGTGAAGCATTGCCTACCTATTTGTTAGATCGTCAAACTAATAATTCGGCCAAAGCAATTAGTTCTTCGATCAAGCAGAAGAGATTAGAAAAGGCCGATAAGTTCGCTGTGCCATTGCCAAGGGTTAAAGGTATTTCTGAAGAGGAAATGTTTAAGGTTATTAAGACTGGTAAACAAAAATCCAAGGCGTGGAAAAGAATGATCACCAAGCATACATTTGTTGGTGAAGGATTTACTCGTAGACCTGTGAAGATGGAAAGAATTATTAGGCCATCTGCTTTAAGACAAAAGAAGGCTAATGTGACACATCCAGAATTAGCTGTTACTGTGTTTTTACCAATCTTGGGTGTCAAGAAGAATCCGCAATCACCAATGTATACGCAATTAGGAGTCTTAACTAAAGGTACTATTATTGAAGTTAATGTTTCCGAATTAGGTTTGGTTACTGCTGGTGGTAAAGTTGTTTGGGGTAAATACGCACAAATTACGAATGAACCTGATAGAGATGGCTGTGTCAACGCTGTTTTATTAGTTTGATTAGAGATATTCAATTCGGTATTTAGTAGCTACTTACTTATGATTTTGCATTTTGTATTTTAGCCTTTTAGTTATGATTCTGTCCGTTAATTTAAATTGCATCGGTTTATATATATATAGTTTTTTATTTGCAAATTATTACTAAATATAAACTTACTATATGAATTACGATTCAATCAGACAATTCGTCAAATAGGTCTAAACAAAGGATGTTTCTTTTTCCAAGTGATCTGAACCCACAATTTAATATCAATTTTCCGTTTTCCCTAATTATATCCCATTGACTACTCAACAATTTTGTGCCAACTAAGAAGCACAACCCACTAATATTTTGCTTGTTACTTATAAATGGTAATAAATCACAATATTTGCTAATTATTTCATGCGGAGCATGTAATCTGTTGTTTAATTTAAATGGATGGATGCTATATTCGTTATGTAGATTATCCTTTCTCAAATTTGTCAAAAATTCTTGTCTAATCCGTTGCAAGTATTCGTAACATCCTTCCGCACTTAACTCTACTAAATCTTCGTATCTTTCACTTGAAACCTTCTTCAAATCATCTAATTCAATAAACCTTTGGGATTCTATTCCACAGGTTGAAAAAGCAAAACTCCATAGTACTAATGTTGCAATCCCCACCGCATACATGCCATCAAAATAATCGTCGTCGACGTTCCAATCTATGAATTCAACGTTAGAAGTTTTCTCATTCAGGTTCAATGGTTTTAACATCAATTCCCACAATAACAAATAACAATGAATAATACTCTTTAAGTTTACTAAATCAATAGTTGATCTCTTGATTTGTGGATTCTTTAACCAAATGCTATTGAGTTTATTCTGAACAATTGCATGATCTTTCATTGTAGCACTTACACTCATATTTGCCGGAGACCCACCAAATATTGCTATATCGTAATGATTGATATCAGCCATGCCTATTATCTGAGTTAAATGATACATTGGAAATTGACACTGTGATTTAATAATACAGTCCATGGTATTTGATGGAGTCTTGAAGACCTCTGAACAACAGTTGCCATTGATTTCAAGATGCCAATTATCAAAAGCCTTGGACAACACTTCTTTCCATAATACAAATCCTTGGGATTTATTATTTCCATTAATATTAGCTAACAAGGACGAGCTATTTTGTAAATCAGTTTGCTGCATTTGATACATGATCGAAAATAACCCAGCAAATAGAATCTTCCTTGTGAAGAGCGATAATTTGAATTCAGCTTTAGCTTCTTGGCTAGACGGCATTTTATATGGCTTCAACAATTTCTTAAGGACATTTAAAAAGCTTTCCCCATTCCTTATCTTTAGTGGGTTATTGTAACTCATATCTTTTCTTTTCTTCAATAGATCTCCATTTTGTCGGTCTTGATTTGGTTTCTGTAACTTTTTTTGTCTCTTTACAATTTTTCTAAAAGATCCATTCACTTCTGTGGATTCCCAAAGATGATCATCATCACATGGTAAATTTAGAAGCTGCAATTGATAGAACATAATTTGAGGATTATGGCGGAACTTAATGTAATCAATAATGTCCAAATAGAATGTCATAAATGTAATTCTTTTCATTGATTCGGATTCCACCCATTTCACAAATAAATCATAATCCGTAGTATCATTATTATCTTCTGACATATCATTTGGTGTATCAGATTCATCCGCGCTGGTGTTGGAACCGCTTGTCAGATTTGTTTTCTTAGTAGTGGTTGCTGGATTCCCACCCAACAAAGGCGATCTTCGCAATAGCTGTACGGTGGTTCCATGATGTATATGCCCTCTCTCGTGTAATCTTCTCAGGAGAAAGTTTTTTTCACACCACTCCAATATATTCAAACTTTGCAAAATCCATAACTTGACAGGTGATTTAAAATCTTCATGTTGAAAGATCATAAATCTCAAAGGGGTAGCAATACTAAGGCAAAACTTGAACTCAGGAGACTTCTTTCTTCTTTGTTGTTTATCGTTTGATTTATCTGATGACGAACAATAATTACAGCCAACAATAATCATGGGCAAAAGCAATAGGGGTTCAGCTGTCTTTGTATCAAAGGATGGTCTATGGAGAATTGTAAACTGTGGGTGGAAAATAGACCAATAGGTAGATAGATAATAAGAAAACCTATTCTCTATACTATAATCTTCATTACCCGTGTCTGACTGTTCAAAAATTTCATCAATCATCTTCCTTGAAACAGTGGGTAAAGATTTTATCAATTTGTCGACAAGGAGGGAATTAATGAAAATATGCTTGTTCTTTTCAATATTATTTTTGTCTGGCATCAAGAACTTTTGCAAAGATGCAACTGTAGATTTCCTATTATGATCCCCGGAAATTGGGCTGTTCTGTAGGTCACTCGTTAACACTGGAGATGTGGATTCATTAGTAGTGGTAGGCGAATTAGAGGATCCTGTTGAACTCATATTAAACTTATAATTCAAGCCTGATAACAATGGCTCGCTTCCATTAACTGACTGAGCTTGGTAATTTCTCAAGAAAACTTCATCTAGGGGGTTATCATCGTTCGAAAATATATTTACGTCTTGCATTCCATAATTATTCATCGATTGAATATTGGCTTGTGGATTTTGATAATCACTATGGTAAAATGGAGTTAACACTTCCTCCTTATACTGGTTATCTTGCTGAGGAACTTGCTGCTGAGGGACATTCGGTTGTGGTACTTGATGTTGTATATGTTGATGATTTATTTGTTGTTGTTGAATATGCTGTTGTTGTATGTGGTCACCAATAGGAGAAAATTGCGAGCCACTATATGGAGAGGGAATATGGCCCTTTACAGTATTATCAAATACCTGGCCTGAGTTAAGATGAACTTGAGAATGAATATTGTTCGGACTTGGGTCAACTATTTGGTTGATACCTTTCAAGCTTTCCCGCTTCATATTTTCTGATCCTGGTGTAACGATCATATTTTCGGGTGACTCAGTAAACAACCACGATAAAATATCACTTTGTGACTGAGGTATATTATTACCAAAACTAGGTACTTTATACTGATCGGCGTACATATCTTGTACATTAGAAGCCATCGCATTGTTCGGAGGATGGATATACGGTGCCCTTCCATTAAAATTCCTCGGTTCATGTTGAGGGAATCTTGCATCTTTAATTGGATTTGTGGGAACCTGATTGCCTATTGTATTGCTTAATGAGCTATTGACAGGCGGTAAATGAGAACCCGTTCCATTATGTGTATGTTCTGTATGATTGACGCCATGGATTAAATTAGATATTTGCAAGGGAGATTGTGTCTGGTAGTTAGGAAGTATGATAGGTGAATCCCCAGGCGAGGCCTGAGGCGAGATACTGCTTTTCGATGGATTGGAAAAACTAGATCTGACACTTTTTGGATAGTTTTTATTAGCAAGTTCCAGGTGTCTTTTAGCGTGGCGTTCTTTCAAGTCCTTACGAACAAATGTCTTTCCACACTTTCTCTTGTTACCTCCATAATCTTCGATAATAGCTTCACATTCAAATAGCTCTTTTGGTTCATGATTCAAATGATGCCGTGCTAGATGATCCGATCTTGTAAATACCTTATCACAATCTGGACATGGAAAGCTGCCCAACGTTCTCTTTTTCTTCCTAGGTTTATCTGTCGGACTATTCTTATTTACTCCGTTGCTGCTATGGGCATCGGGACTCTCACTATATTTTGACATAATATGTTTCAATTCACAGAAGTTAAGTCTAACTACTGAGCATATACCGCCGATGCTAGCCACTTACCTATATGTAAACCTAGATGTATTAATAGGATTAATTGAAACTAATATATGGTAACAGGATCAGTACTATATTCTCCACCTTATTTTAGTTTTGAGCTGTGATCAGGTGATGACAATACGTAAAAGTTCGTTAAAGCCCTTCGATCGGTTAATCTCCTACGATTATACTTGATATATGACGACAATTGATGAGTAGATATCAGGTAATGTACGTTGTATGGTTACTTAAATGATATAGATTATATTATGATAAGTTTCTGAATGTAGTTCTTCGAATGAGAAGATCATATCGGTGTAAAAATAGTGCCGATCCAAGATCTTAATTCGATAGTAAACGGGACTAAACCGTATTCCTAAGTACTGTTTTAGGGGTTCTAACCATTTATTTGTCACGTCTACAGGAAATACTTAAGAGTACATAAATGTTCAATGCAATTTACTATTCAATCAACCGATGGAGGTCTAACATATGGATGAGATCTACCATTAGTTGTTCGGTTTCTAGTTGTTCTTTCTGGGCCACCTCTCCCATTTGACGCAGGCAGCAAGCTCCGTGTATCTGAGAAGGATGCATGAGAGGAGCTTTGCTCGTTCTGACCTTCACCATTCTGTTGATTGGTTTCATGTTCCGCATTAATAACCGAAGGATTATTCTCCAGAGTAGTACCAGTCTCAGTGTCTGAGCTACGGTTTGTTTCAGATGCATTATTTCTTCTGGTTTCTCTCCTCAAATCCCGAACTCGGCTTCTTAGTGGCATAAATGGTACGCTACTACTACTTTCAGAAAATGGAAATCTTCTTGGGACAACCAAATTTGGCTCTCGGCTTGTTAAAGACCGTGGTGAATTACCATCTACTGTATAATATGGCGTTGCCCAATCTTGATGCATATATGAGTCTGTCAAAGGAGTTATGGATGGGTTGAAAGGTCTCCTGAATGGGTTAAACACGTCTGTCAGATGGTTTAAAATATGATCAACCACTTGTTCTTCGTTGGAATTGAAGTTATAGAAACTATTGTCTCGTATGAGGTTTCGTCTGGCAATTTTTGGGTCTGTTTCCTTCAGAGCCTCCACCTCTACACGACACAAAGGACAGCTAACGTTACCTTTTAACCATTCAATAATGCACGATTTACCGAAAACATGATCGCAATTTGGCATTTTGACTGGCATATGTGAAACCTCTTCTTCTTTTTCTTTATCTTGACTCTCTTCCATCTTTTCTTCCTCCGTATATCCTGGTAGTATTTGATCTGGTCTTGCATTTTCTAATGTACTTAAATTTCTAGATGGAAACCTTGAATTGGTAAGAGCACCTTCGTCTACGGGGAAAAACAACGAAGGATCATTAAATTGTTGAGCATGTTCCATTGACTGAATATTATTTATATTGTAAAAGTTATTCAAGTTCTCACATATTGCTGCATTCTGATCTCTAAGGTGCCTGAAAATATTCGAACTTCCTTCAGTGTTATTACTATTCTCTTCTTTCACATTCTTGCTTTCCTTCTCGTTTCCGGCTTGATAAGGGTCGAAGCAAATAGGACAATTAGGATCGGAAACTGATGATAAATCAAGTTCTCTTAAACTATTTATTGCATCTTCCGATGCAGTTTTCTTTTTGGTTCTTATCCCACTAGCACTTAACGCTCTATCAAGAACGTCTCTCAACCATGTTGGCAAATCTGAATTCATATTATTAGCTGCGTCTATATCAACATCGATAATCGTGGCCCCCATAAAGTTCGGTGGTCTATCTGAAGGATCCATTATGTTTGATAGCTTTTCGAACTATTTATAATCGTACAGCTTATACTAAAAGGAATTTATAATACTTCATGACAAGTAGGCTAGTGTGCGAAAATCACTGATAAATCGCGGAATTACAACGATCTACATACAATCAGGTGTTTGCAAAAGAATAAATATATACTTAAACTATACAAATTAGAACGAAATGCTAATAACAAGATAAAAAATGTAGGTTATCTATAGAAGTACGACCCATTTTCAACGAAAGCTAAAATGTCTCTAACACAGTTTCTGCGGCTGGTACTATGAGCAATATTTGGTTTACCAGAAATAGTAGATTATTAATGTAGGGAGTCCTAGATACAATAAGTAGCATATAGAGCTTATAAGTATTGAGCTCTTAAATTGGTTACCATGATTTGCTTGTCTGGAGGCAAAGAACGAATCTGATCGACAGGTAACGATAAAACTTGGGCGATTAAGTCTGCTTGATCCGGTGCCATAGCAGACAATTTTGCAACTGTCCCTGGAGGTAAATGTGGCCATCTGGACGTTTGCGGCGTAGGCGGAAGCGATGGCTGTTGTTGGAGTTGACCATAAGGATTTGATATTTGGTGGGCACTAGGTATTTGCGGTAATGATGGTTGTTGTGGAAGTTGTTGCATGTGAGGATGCATTTGATTATGCATTGGGTTTTGCATTGAAGACTGCATTGGTGCTTGCATTGGCTGTTGCTGAGAAACAGGGGTGTTCGACGTAGACTTCATGGATTCGGATATGACATCCGCGTCAATGAACCCCATGAGTAATAAGGCTTGGGCTGCAGCAGTGGCTAACTGAGGTGATAATTGGAAAACATCCACTGCTCTGTTTGCATTGGGGCCGCTCAAAATACTCTTAAGATTTGAAATCAATTCGATGAGTTGCGCAGGTGGGATCTGACTTAATGTCTCGTTAATCTTGTCTGGAACGGCAAATGGCAAATTAGAAGGCTGTGGTAACCCTTGCGATGTCGACAAATAGTTCGACAGCATATGCGAGCCGGCATTATTGAACTGATTGTTCTGCAGCTGTTGTGGGACTAATTGAGGTTGAAATTGATTCACTGGTGGGGTGAATGTCGATGTAGGAGTCAAATTTCCGTTATTAGCAGGAACTGGCGGACCATTATATAACATCTCCGGAGGCAACTGAACTGTATTTGGTAGATACTTCCTATCCAACGTTAATGTTGGTTTATAATCCGAAGGTGCATTGGACCTCAATCCTTCTTTCGACAACTCAATTCTTAATTTTTTGTATTGGCCCTTTTGATTTGGCTGGTTATTCAAAAGCTTTATTTGACTTAAAAGCTGTAATCCTTTCTGAGTGTCCTGAGGTGTTTGGTACTCGACAAAACAAAATCCCTTATTTTTACCGGCGTAGTCAAACCCTAGTCTAACATCCACGACATTTCCGGATCCACAAACTACCGACTTGATTATATTTTCATCCCACTCATATGGTAATTGTCCAACATAGAGAACTGTTGAAGCAGTTAATGGCGTACTAGTCTTTCTCGCCATTATCAATAAGAAAAAGTATCACTGTATATGTTACTGTAACCGATAATTTTGAGAATAATGGCGATATTTTCGTAAATGCATTTAAATGGAGGTTTGACGAAAATCTCCAAGACGGTATACGGTCAAAAAGCAGAAAAATTTCCGAGGCAAGAAAAAAAAGAATTCCGATACCGGGAGTCGAACCCGGGTTTGCTCGGTGAAAGCGAACCGTGCTAGCCGTTACACTATATCGGATGAATCTATGTTGAAATAATACTGCTCAATAACTACTAGGTGTTTGTCTAAAACAATGCTAGCACTAGGCTGATTCGCTTTAGTATTCTCTACGTGGATTATAATTACTGGAATTTGTTTATTACTGAAAAGCAGTCTAATATATAATATATTGTTTGATTATTCTACATAGGAGAGACAGACGTCCGTCTCAACGCTGGCAAGCATGCATAGTCAAGAAGATTGACTAAATTTCGAACACAAGGAAATGAGTCTCGAAATAAAGGTTCGATATCCTTTTCCGCAAATGAATCTTCTAATGGAAATCGATGGTTCTATTGAACGCCCTATAAATGAGATCATAACGCAGCATAGTGTAAGATACGTTATGAAGACCATATAAGGTGGCATTGATTAGATCACCCCATACGAGCCGTTTGCTATTTCTGACTTCATTTTGGTTATGATATTTCTCTGATCCTTCGTTAAAGAATCGATTTCCAGGTCAGATAACTGAGAGACTTGCTTCAATAATTGAACGTGGTCTAGGGTCAAACTTTCCAACTCCAATTGTTTCGAGTTAACACATAATTTTACTATTTCCGGAGTGGTGAAGTTTAACAACAAACTGGTTTCCACTAATGCATGTGCTAGTTGTGGAAATTGGTCTAGTAGCTTTTTCATTAAAGTAGGATTATCTTCACTCATTTGCTTTGCTTCTTTCATGAGCTGGTAAGCAGAACGTTGATCGAGACCAGATAATGCATTTGAAATGGCCTGAGGTATGGTCTGGTTATTAAATAATTGTATTCCTGATGGCAAAGCTGGTAATTTGTCTGCATTTCCATTACTACTGTCTGGGAATGCAGAATTATCGTTAGAAAATGAACATTTTATATTTCTATTGCCAATTGCCATATTATTCAAGTTTCTTACAGCCGACGCTGCTGTTTCGTGATCGCCGTACTTAATAAAGGCATATCCTCTAGACTTTCCCGTCATGGGGTCAAAAAGTAATTTCAAGTCTATCACCGGCCCAACCGACTTCGCTATTTCTAAAACTTGTTCCTCGGTATGATCAAATGGTATGTTACCAATGTATACATTTTTAGTCTCATCCATCTTCCTAGTCCGATTGTTGTAGTCTTATATTCTTTTAATTAATGTATTAGCACACACATTAAAAATGTGAAGTGAATTTTCATAATTTACACAAAGCCAGCACCAAAACTTTATTGAAATAAAATATATCTATATGAGATAAAGCAATAGGGTCAGATAGAAAGAGAATGGATGCCAAAGAGATTAAGTCCGCTGTCTCTAGTTTAGATAAATCTACAGATGATGCCACCATTTTGAAGCTTTTAAATATCTTAAACGATGGAGTAGAGCCTACGGAAAAGTTATTGAGAGAGACTAAGGTTGGGGTTGCCGTGAACAAGTTTAGAGGAAACAGCAACCCAGAAGTTAGCTCATTGGTTAAAAAGATGATTAGAAATTGGAGGGAAGTTGTTCAGAATGAAAAAACCAAGAAGAAGACTGGTTCTGCTACGCCTGATAAAGATTCCAAACCAGTGAATAACAATACAAAGCAGAACTCTACCGAAAGTAAATTTCACAGCGGGCCAAGAAATCCAAAGACTGACGGAATTAATACTACTCTTTATGATAATACAACGAGAAATGCCTCTGTAAGTGCATTGTATACTGCATTGGCTATTGAACGTAATGATTCGGGTGAACATATATTAGCTGTTAGCCGTGATATTGAAAATGAAGTTTTCAAGGCGGAATACCTGTCTGTGAATGATAATTATAGAAATAAATTAAGGACATTTACAATGAATCTTAGAAATAAGAAAAACCCTGATTTAAGAGACCGTTTATTAACTAACAAAATTAAACCATCAAATTTTATTAAAATGACACCAAGCGAAATGGCACCAGAATCATTGAAGAAAGAAATTGAAAAGTTACATAAACAAAATCTTTTCGATGCTCAAGGTGCTACTGAAAAGAGAGCTGTCACGGATAGATTTACTTGTGGTAAGTGTAAACATAAAAAGGTAAGTTATTATCAAATGCAAACTAGATCTGCGGATGAACCGTTAACTACCTTTTGTACTTGTGAAAATTGTGGTAATAGATGGAAGTTTTCGTGAACATTATCGAGTTCCCTTGAATTGTAATTTTAAATAATTTTTCTTCTAACTGTATAAATCTTAGTCTTTGTCTTCTCAATTTGTACGAAATACATTATATTTATCAGCAAAAGTAGCAAACTACTAGTTTGTTTACGTGAATTGTAATATTATTTACTAAAATATTAAAGTGCTTTCATCAAAAGCATTATTATACAAGATCTATTTATTATAAGATTTTTGTCAAGTACGAGATTAAATCAACCTTCGTAACGATTTGGACTGGCTTGTAATCCTCATCCGTCACAATCGCGTTGGAGTTGGTTTCAAAGAATTTGTTCAATAAGGCTAACGATGTATCCATTGTAATTGGCTCGTAACTTCTCTTAGTGAAACCAGACTTCTTGGTAATTGTGAAGGATTTTTCAAAATCAGCTAATTTTCTGAAATCAATAATAATTGACGAAATAGAATTTGTCATTTGGACCTTCTTGGTAGAAAGAGATTTCAAAATCTTAGATAAAGTGATTAATCCAACTAACTTACCTGAGTTGTTCAAAACTGGTAATTGATCGAAGCCATTAGTTTGTAATAAATCAAAAGTCTTGCCAACAGTATCAGATAATGTAACAGTAACAACTGGTGCCTTACCAGCAACCAAATCCTTGATAGTTGTCTTATTCAAGACTTCATCAGACTTGTGGGATGCACTTTCATTTTCTTCGATAGGGAACCCGTTAGTAGTCATCCATTCATCATCGGCAAACTTGGTTAAGTAAGATCTGATCGAATCAGGGAAAACGACAACAACGGTATCGTCTTCAGTTAAATCCTTGGCAACTTCTAATGCAGCTTGCAATGCAGAACCCGAAGAACCACCGACTAAAATACCTTCTTCTCTAATAATTCTTCTTGCTAATTTGAAGGATTCAGAATCATCGGTTTTGATCCAGGAGTCAACCCTGTCTCTCTTTAAAACATCAGGGATAAAGTCATAACCAATACCTTCAACTAAGTAACCTTCACTTGTATCATTTAAAGATTCTGGTACAGCTAAAATAGAACCCTTTGGATCGGCACCAATAATTTTAATATTTGAATTCTTTTCCTTCAAGTACTTCGAAATACCGGTGATAGTACCACCAGTACCGGCACCAGCTATTAAGTGGGTAACCTCACCATTAGTTTGCTCCCAAATTTCGTAACCTGTACCGTAATAATGAGCATTGGGGTTAGCCTCATTCGAATACTGGTCTAAGATAACAGAATTAGGAATCTCCTTTTCCAATTTTCTGGCTACCCCAATATGCGATTCTGGGGCATCCCAGGCTGCTTCGGTTGGAGTTCTTATAATTTCAGCACCTAAAGCTTTCAAAACTGAAACCTTTTCGTTGGACATCTTTTCTGGTAATGTAATAATGGTTCTATACCCTCTAACGGCACCTACCAAGGCCAAACCAATACCAGTGTTACCCGAAGTAGGTTCGATCAAGGTATATCCTGGCTTGATTCTACCTTGTTTTTCGGCTTCTAAAACCATGTTTTTCGAAATTCTATCCTTAATAGAACCACCTGCATTGAATAATTCAACCTTAGCATAAACCTTGGCTTTAATACCAAAGCTTTGTGGAATTCTATTCAACTTGATTAATGGTGTATTACCAATTAAATCTAAAGCATCTTCAGCAATGGGAGGGACAGGCATATTTATTTTCTTATATTCTGACTTTTATAATCAACTTTAAAAGAACCTTGAATATATTACAAAGTAAAAAAAAAAACTAAAACAAAGCGCCATAGTACGGAGTACAGAAGATGTGGCATCGCTAATTTTGTGATTTATTGGAACAGAGCCGTTTGAAATTTCTTTTGAGGCATCGCAAAATTGCATATTGAAAGCTGCAAATATACTATTTAGAACTTATTTCTGGATTCCGAAGTGAAGCACGACCTATGCCATATCAAGTATTCTATTGCAGAGTTAATGACTTTATTATAACGAAAAAATAATAGTTTGTAGTAATCTAAATTTGCGGTATCTTTATGCGGTGAAATACAAAAGACTATTTATAGGTAAGTGTTTTCAACTAGAATATACACTTAGACACCAGTGATATAAACAATATAATCTACTTTTTTTTTCCGGTAACTGGGTGGCCGGATGATTTGGGCGTAGGAAGAAGTAGATGTAAAGAGAAATAACAAATAAGGTTATATCTATGTTTTTGCGCCCAATAGTTTACAATTAAAAGTAGAACGCACTTACCATACCTCGATATAAATCAAACTATGTCTTCTAAGTAGGTGCAAAATGGATTTCATCAAAATTCTTAAAGTCTTTTAATAAATGAAAAGGTATGTAGTGAGATAATTTGAAATTTACTGGAATTGAACAAAATTGTGAGTTTTGTAGTTAAATTCATAAATTCATAAAATCTTACAAATATGCTAATATATTAAAATTTAAGTATATCTAATCGAAATACATAATAGACAGCCTATCAACGATTGTGATCATTTTCATCTGTTAGGGGTGGTATGTACTACGGAGTTTTTAGTACCATCGAGTCGTATAGACACTGGAAAAAAGTAACACAAAACCGTCTATCAACTTAAACATTAATGATTTTACACTTAACAACATCTGAATCATGACCTGGGATGCCTTTAGTAAAATCATACACCTGAAATACACCCTTCCGATCCACAGTATAAACCTTGCCCCCATCTGCGGAAAATCTCAATGAAGCAGCTTCGGTATATCTTGCAGCATTCGCAACCTCTCCTAATTGTACGACAACTCGTTTTATAGAGGTTGTTGGATGTAGGAAATTTGGAGTTGAAACCAAAAATATATGACCTGATTTATTTAAAAATACTATTGCATCACCACGGGGCAGAAGGGTGAGTCTATGAATTGAAGAGCCAATCTCAGGTATTTTCATGATTATTTCTGAACCACTGATGTTGGAAACTTGTGAATTATCTTTTTCTTCATCACATTTACTATATAAGCTGCTCTGAAGACTTATGTCTTGTGATTGATTGTCTATCAAATTAGGATGGCCAGCAAATGCAGAGTTATGATTCCGGGAATCTATTTCGCCTTCTAACTTGAGAACATACGACGGTCTATCTTTTAATGAACATGATGTGAAAAAAATCACATTAGGATTCAATGCGCCAAATTGTAAATCAGTGATACCCTCGTCATCCATCAGCTGGAAGTCATCAGACTGTTCATTATCCGAACCAGCCTCATGAATTTCAGTGTTTCTTATCCTAAGATGCCTTGTATAAGTTAGTTCAGTCCACACCAATCTTGGTCTTCTATAATTATCTGAACGTTTATTTCGTAATTTGATTATTAAATATCTTGATTCCCATACTGTGCAACATAAAAGGTGCGTAGAAGTTGCATTGAAATTGATGATTTTGATTGGATCACGATATGGAATTGTTATGGTTATTGGTTCCACAGACTCAAACGTTTGTTCACGATTTGAGGACGGATTTATCTTATGCAATATTATAAATGGCTGCTCTTTACTTGAGAGTCTTTCTTTAGCAGTTATTCCACATGCAACAAGAGACTCATTTGGTGATATAGATATGCATCTAATTGGGAAATTTGTAATGTATATGTACATGGGCCTGCCCAATTCATTCGGTAATGAGGATGATGAAACATTCAAGACTCGCATTACACCTTTAGTACCAGATATAACTAAATAATTGGTAGAAAGCTTACAGAATACCTGATCCCAGTTATTAAGTCTCTTCTTCTTTTCCTCATCATTACTTTGCTTGTTGGAATTGTTATTTGAATTCTGTCCGGTGGCGAAATCATTTTTGATGATAACTTCTTTTGAGTTGGAATCATCTCGTAAATTGTTAAAATCTCTACCATACTCGCCTGTCAGTTTTCCACAACATAATAGCACAGGCTTAGCCGAATGGGACTCCGGGATATTCACGTAAACTCTGTATTCGTACAACTCCCATCTTTTATTGGTAATAAGAACAAATCTAGTAACTTCACAATTGGTCCCAAAATCAAAGTAAGTATGAATATCGCTACATATAAATGATGCATTTTTCTTGATTATGGATCCCTTCGTTATGGACAAAATATTAAATTTCGATTGTTGGGTTTGAAATGTAGATAATTTTCTATGGAAAGGAAAGCATTTACTGAAATTGTATTCTTTATCTTCGCTTAAATTAGCAAGTAATTTTTGTTCAAAATTTACTTGATCATTAGGAGGCGGAATATTGAGAAGACTTTCTGAATATTGCGTTTTTGTATCAGGAAGTATGTAGTTATGTGTTGAAGGAGTCCGTTCCGAAGTATCGGTAATTGCCAATGCCTTAGTTGAACTAATATCTTCTACTGCCTCAGAGTTAGTTTCCTCTGATTTAGAATTTTCTTCCTTGGCGAACTTGTAAAATAAGCTGATTAGATCCATGGATTCAGCTGTACTAGGTGATTCATTATGGTCAAGTCCACTTGACCGTATACTCTTTTTTGAGGATGATCTCCTTCTATTCTTATTGTTAAGATGAATATTGATTTCTTGAATAATATTAAACAAGTCTCTTAATGGTGTGACCTCTGATAATATAGATACATTTTTAGCTTGACAATTGGGGCAATCAGATTCGTTGGTTTTGGAATTACTTGTGAACTTCGATAGGAAGTATGACTCAGATACTAAGCACCCACAGGTGAGAACAGACGCATCAGAAACAATAACATTCGGGCTTGAGGCACCCTTGAATTTCAAAATCGCTTCTAGGCTAGACACTTTGAGTTTATCCATTAGGAAGAGATCTGATACGAAGACAGATCAATGTTGAGATGTATCTATTATATTAATCTCGCACTTTACTAGTAGTTGGTTTTTCATATGCGGAGATAAAACGCCATTATCTTATTAAACGAGAATACTATCATATATATATATATAATCTTGTAGATAAAATAGATATGTATCACTTAATCATCTTGATCGTCACCTAAATTAATACTATTTCCGTTATATGTACTACGATCTTTTCTCTTCTCATCTGAATCCGCTTTTGACTCGGTTTTCGAATCACTTTTAGAACTTCCTTCGTGGACAGTTTGAATATTACTTACGGATGGTATGCTACTTATTGGTTTTGGAGTCGATGAACGAGGATTGTAATTAGATGACCCATTACCTGCAGATGGAATCTCTGATTGTGGCATATTGGGTACACGAGAAGACGGCACTGATGATGGATTAGAACCAAAGTTAATTAGTGATGGCTGTGACCCAGAATTAATTGATAGAACATTTGGTGTTCCCGCACCACTTCTTAGTCTTGCATCGAAATAGTCTTCGACTCTTTCAGATACCGGACTTGCTAAGTGTGAGTCATTAATGCTAGTTATATCCACCGGCCTATTACCATTGAGCTCTTCTGAGTCTCCTAAGGGACTTCTGGATCTTTCCATATCGTCATGTATTTCATAGTCATGTGCTAGATCCCCGACACTATAATCAAAGAACGAGTATATTGCGTTACCAAACTTACTGATTGCACCACCAACTGAGCGTAAATAGCCTGCTGGAGCTCTACCATTGGGATACGCATTCACGTAACTTTTATCGTCATATATAGGCTTCAAAATCAACACCGAACGAGGGCATAAGTCCAAATCTGATAACTTCTTGAATTCCTCGTCGTCACTGTACGTTATACGCGGCAACACAGGGTGGTGGAAGACATAATGTGTTGGTTGAGGATATGATGCCGTAGCAAACGAAGGCAATGATGCATTAGCATTTGGAATGATCAGATGATCAGTTTTATTATCTAGCCAGCTCCGCACATCGTTCAAGGTTTGGCTGGCCTTGAAATCGTGTTTCAAAGAATTTCCATCAAATAACTTGATTGACAATGAACACATTTCATATTTATTTGTATTCGATTTATGCGTTTTGTCTTCCTCCGCTGCCTCGTTGACCGCTTTTCGGGATTCGTTCATTTGCCTTAAATGGCGTTCTCTTTTATCTGCCTCAAGCAATGCTCTAATTTTCTTTCTCTCTTCATGTTCCTCTCTTTTAAGCATTTCAATTTGTCTTTTGTGCCTGGCAACGTTTTGATCATGATCCCTTCCTAGTGTACTACTACGCATCTGGTTCTGAGGGACGGAAATATTCTCGTCTTGTCTCCCCAGCACCACAATAGGGTCATGAGACCCTGTATTTGTATGTGCTCCGGTTTGTTCATTCACCACCGGACTATCAGCTCTAACCTGCCCCAATCTGTTGCGAATCTTCGAAATCCGTTCTACAAACTGGTCCGGCGTACATTCTTGTGTTATAACATCCAATAACTGCCCTTTATCAACCACGTAAAAACTGGGCACCACCAAATCCTGGAAAATTTGTTCAAAATACCCATATTCAGTCGTATCTTCAATCAACATTAACCCCACAAACTCTTTCTGCACCGTTTCACTTATACTCTCTCCATTATCACCAACCTCTGTCTGCAAGAGATCCTTAGCAAATGTGCGGGATGTCTCGTCATCTCTTGATAAGAATACAAATAGTGCCTGGTTATTTTTCAATGATTTTTGCACAGCTTCTTGTACTGATACCATAAAAACCTTATCTATACTTGATGTCATCTTTCTCTTACCAGCTACTTTCGATACATATAACTTTATACGCTAAACTTTCTTTACTAATATATTATATGAATTACTTTTTGTCTCATATTGAGGCTGAACTAAAATTGTGATCACACTACAGCATAATTTTATAGTCATATTTTCCCTTTATATATGAAAGAAATATAGCTATGAATACTCCTTCTAACGACTCCGTCATGACTAAATAGACCAAGGACTCCAATGACATTATGTACTACATGTGGTGAAATATTGGCTTAAGTATATTAAACACCCTTTAAGTATAGTATCATGTGATTCTTCACGCCTATATGAGATCAATTTATTTATGGTTTGTTTACATCATAAATATATAGTACTCTTTTAACCCTATAATACCAAATATTGGGGTAAAAAAGTTGATTTATGGTATAAAGTTATGTCGGATAAACAGAATGCAAGCACAAGTATTAAAGTTCTTGTAAGAGTGAGACCATTACTTGCGAGAGAGGTAGGAGAGGGAGACGAAGCCGAGGGTAATGAGTGCTTGGTATCGATGCCTGCAGAAGATAAGACATGTGTGGAGCTTCGAGTGCCGACCACATCAAGTTATCATTCGCAGAAGAATAAGGTGTTACGGAGCAATGAAGAAGATGCTGAGGATGAGGTTAAGAAGTATAAATTTGACCAATGTGTTTGGTCGTACGATAATAGAGATGAGCATTATACGAGTAATCGGGGCTTTTACGATTCAATTGGGCCGCGAGTCATCCAAGATCTTTTCCAGGGGTTCAATATGTGCTTGTTGGCATACGGACAGACGAGTTCGGGGAAAACGTATACGATGATGGGGAGGCAGCATGACGAAGGATTGATACCGCTCATAGTGCGCGATATTCTTCGGTACAAAGAACGGCTTGTTGGCGAGAGAATCAACTGCGAAGTCAGGATATCGTACATGGAGATATATAATGAGCAGGTTAAGGACCTCTTGTGCGAAAATGGCGAACAAGGAACGAAGAAATGCCGAGTGAGAGAACACCCAACAAAGGGTCCATACGTGGAGAATCTTAATGAGTATCAGATTGAGAATTATGGGGATTTTCTCAGTTATTTGACGAGAGGAAATAGCCATAGGTCGACCGCTTCCACATCTATGAATGACAATAGTTCGAGATCGCATGCCATCATTACTCTCTCTTTGAAAAAAACCAAATTTACTCAGGGCGACTCAGAAACAGACGGTGGAATGGATGCAGATAATATGTATATCGGTGATGCAGAGGAAGAGATGATATCAAATATCAAGCTTGTGGATCTAGCAGGATCAGAACGGTTAGCCAAAACCAAAGTCTTTGGACAACAAGATAGAATGAAGGAAGGTTCACTCATCAATAAATCGTTGACTGTTCTTGGACGATGCATCAATTTGTTGTCTAGCAACTCTTCTAACCCCACGGTGAAGCAGGCAGTGGTACCTTACAGAGATTCAATATTATCATATATATTGAAGGAGAATTTGTCAGGAAATTCAAAGAGTTTTATGATTTTCTGCGTATCCCCAATCGATTTCGAGGAAAGTTATCAAACGTTGAATTATGCAAAACAAGTGAAGAGAATCAAGACGGCAGCAAAGGCAAATAAGATCAAATTGACTGACACCGTGATCGATTGGAAAGAGATTGAACAATCGAATGTCTCAGTCATAGATAGTTTGAGAAACGAGGTAAAAGAATTAACCGAAAAATTGAATGAGTTACAGCTGGCAGAAAACACTTCCCCTAATCATGATGGTGATAAATTCAGCAAACTCATACTGTATCTTGAAAGAGAGATCAATAAAGTGAACTTTGAGAACAAATTCTTGAAGCGTAAGCTTATTCTGAAAGATAGCGAAGTCGACGAATTGCAAAACCATGTAAGTTATATGGATAGGGAATTAATTGAAATGGCTTACGAGAACAAAACATACAAAGACCAATATGGACACGCATTTAACAAGAAATCTGCAGATAGAATTCTAGGAAAGTGTAATTTCCATTTAGCAGTCATTGAAAGCGACCTAGATGAGTTTGATCCTAGAAAAGTATTCTAGATAATTAAAAAAAAGATTATTTTTTGAATCAGTGAATCAATTATCATTCAATTACTATTGTTAATGTAATCCACATATAGTACATATAATTCATATAGAGGGTCCTCTTAGATGTATAGTTCCCATAAATTTAATTTTGCTTACTTTGTGTAGCTGCCATTTTTTTACGGGCAGGAAATTTGGTGAACAAAATTTAATGGTTGTCTAGTAGGTATAGATACTAACTAACCAATTAATATTCAATTTTTAACAATCATGTCGGAATTCCTCAACTACAAAGTTGATTTAACTTTGAATGATGGGTCAAAGTCATCTGGTGTCATTACGAATGTAGATAACCAGCAGATTGTACTTAGTAATGCATATCAAACTACAAATCCAACGCAACAATTATCCAATTTGAAAATTAATAGCTCCCAAATAGCTGATCTAAAGGTAGTTCAATTGCCACCCGATATGTTGAAGAATGGTAAAAATAAGCGTAACAACACGAAATCTAATGGTCATCAAGGAGATTCCGCTATTGGAAGTTCGCCTGCGTTATTGGACGATGCTATTGTATTTGCCAAGTCATCGACGCCAACGTCTAGAGACTCGAGTTATAAGGAAAGAAATACGCACATTACTCCAAAGTCGAGCATGACTAATAGCAGATCGAACACACCAAGATTGAAATCGAATAGAACACAACAATCTGCATCATCGGCCATGACCGGAGACCCAGATTGGGGTCACGAACATGAAATTCAAGACATAAAACACTCAAATGAATTCGATTTTGCCGCTAACTTGGCGATGTTTGATAAAAAGTCTGTATTTGCTGATTTCCAAAAGAACGATAGCGTTAATCCGGAGGATAGATTAGTAGGTCACAACAAACTGGAAACTAACCAGAACAAGAATAAAAAAGACAAATATGAGAACGATGAAATGGTCTTAGATGTCAACAAGACCGACAACTGGGACCTTATCGGTAACAGCCTCAGTTCTAAGAGTAAAGACTCAATAGACCAAATCAAGAGTGTACCTTTAAATGCTCATGGCTACAAAGAAAAATCCACCGTTTCTAATATGAATAAGAATTTCAAACTTGTAAATTCACAAAACTTGAATGTCATTCCTCTCTGCTCTCCTGTACAATTGTTGGAAATAGAAAGATTATCAACTGATTCATATGGTATTTCTCCTAGTATCATGGTAGAGCTTTGCGCTTCTAATTTATCTCAATTAATCACCACTAACATCTTGGGTGGGTCTACAAGATTGAGCAAAAAGAAGAATCATAACTTACCACCATTGGTTTTATTGCTTATTGGTAGTGGTAGATGTGGTAGTCGGGCTTTTGCCACAGGCCGTCATTTAACGAACCATGGAGTCAGGGTTTTAGCATTTGTAATAAGCAATGACGACGTTGATAAAGAATTGTCCACTCAATGGTCACTTTTTGAGAAGTGTGGAGGAAAAGTATTAACATCAAGCTGTTCTGCATTAATCAACACAATAAACCACGAGCTCGATACTCCAGTAGAATTAATAATCGATGCTTTGCAGGGCTATGACGACCACTTGGAAGACATTTTTTACCAAGAAGAACAACAAAAAGAGTTGACGAGATTAATGTCTTGGTGCAATGAACCACAGCAAGAATGTAAGATCATGTCATTGGATATTCCTTCAGGTATTGATGGTGGCTCTGGTACAGTACTGGATCCATCTTTAAAATTAAATTGCAAGTGGTGTGTATCGATGGGTTTACCAATTACTGGTTTAATACATGCCTACAAAAATGGCCACCTAGCATACGATGAAGATGGACAAACATTACACTATTTGGTAGATGTTGGTATTCCAAATAAGGTATACAGTAGTAAGGGAAATTTGAGGAAATTTGACAAGTTCTGGTTTAGCGCAGAATACAGCATTAAGCTTGATGTCTCCACGGATTGATACATTATGACTGTGGTTTCTTTATTGACTAGGGTAGATCTGTAGATAATTGTATTATATTATATTATATTTACGTAAATTGTAGTATAGCAGCGTAATCTTCAAACTTGCCTCTTCTGGTAAATACACGTCACACCTTGTTTACACCGAGAGAAATATTTCATACTACTGTTGAACTAGTGATAGTGTTCAGGCATTAGTCTAATATTAGAAAGATATTCATATATCTGCGGAACCCATTGCACTCAATTTTGGATCTCTAGTCATAGACAATAATTTAATTGAATTAAGTGAATTCTACTTTCTTCTAATCATTGACTTTTGATATTTATCCATTTAATGTTTGGCTCTACTTTACAAAGTGGATCTAATGGTTCAGGGAACACTAATAATAACTGGGGATCATCCACAGGATTTTCGAAAGCATCATCGTTTAGTGGTACATCTGGTGGACCTGGTGGAGGAAGTTTGTTTGGGAACTCATCTGCAAAGGACACTAATTCTACAGGATTATTTGGCAATTCATCCTCGAATGCAACTAATCCTGGAGGATTATTCGGAAAACCACCTTCAAATACTACCAATACAGGAGGATTATTTGGAAATCTGAGTAATACAAATACTGCCAATACAGGAGGATTATTTGGAAATCTGAGCAATACAAACCCAACAAGTGGAAGACTTTTCAATAATAATAATAATAATAATAAGCCAGCAGCACCAGGTGGTTTATTTGGTACATCTTCGACGAACGCTGCACCTAGTAATAATTTATTTGGATCATCGCTGGGAATTACGGCCAGTTCTGGTACTAATTTATTTGGTAACACAACAAGTTCAATGCCAGGTTCGAGTAACCCTAATGCCAATGGGAATTTGTTTGGAGCAAGCGCTAAAAAAAATTTATTTACTAATAATGCATTGTCTAATCAGACATCAATTCCGTCCAATAATAGTTCCACGAACCCGTACAGTTATGATCAAGTTTTCAATGATTTGCAAAAGACTGATTCGATAATGCCAAAATCTGTCACGGAAGATTTGTTTGTTAACACAAGTAATAAAGAAACATCTGAAAAGAAGAGAATGTTTACTCCTGTGGAGAAATCAAAGCATACTCCAAAGGGATCATCATTATTATCCAAGTTGGGACAAACGTTAAAATATTTTAGATATTCCAATTCCCCTGCACAATCAAATAACTTTGCATCAGTTAAGGGATTATTTACCCAAGCTAATTTTTTGACTTCGAAAGACAAACAAAGTATTTTGCCTAAAGCTACAAAATTAGCACCCAAACGAATCACGAAACCTTCATATCATACATCTTTAGAAAACAGAGGCATAAAGAGATTGGTTATAAAATCTAAGCCCTTGAAGTTTCATTTGATCGATGCTGATAAAGTCTTGAATACAAAAAAGAGGCGTATTGTATCTGAAGTAGTGCTGTCAGACAAATTGTTAACTGATAATTACTTGAGTGATGAAGATGATTCTGATAATGAAAACTTTATTAATAGAAAACGGGAGGATATCGCTTCTCGCTTCCCATACAAAGTTAGCACAAATTACGAGAAAGCAAATAGTAAAAATACTGATCAAGTCCTTGGAGGAGAAAAGATTGAGGAAAATAATGGCCAGAATTTGGATGACAAGGATATTAATAATGGCTACTGGTGTACTCCATCACTTAAGGAGTTATCAGAGTTATCAGTTCAAAGATTATCAAACGTGGAGAACTTTATAATTGGAAGAATTGGGCAGGGACAGATAGCTTATAACTATCCTGTAGATTTGTCAGGCGTGGCTATATTTTGCGAAGAAAACAATTCCACTTTGAATAAAGAACTATTTGGCAAGATTGTCGAGATAGGAAACAGAATTGTTAAAGTTTATCAGGATGCTGAAAGCAAACCTCCTATTGGATTTGGTTTAAATATTCCTGCTACGATTTCTTTAGAAGGTATACAACCAAGGAAGGGAGAGTCAAGATCTGATTTCATTAGATATTTACAACGCCAAGTGGGTATGGAATTTGTAACATATGTCCCTATTACTTGCATTTGGACTTTTAAGGTTAAGCACTTTAGTATATGGGGTTTAGTAGACGAGGAAGGTGAATTTACAAACAATAAAAATCAACTTGCAGAAATGAAGAGAAAACAGGATTCTAAAGAAGACGAAGCTGTTCTTGAATATTCAAGAATCTATGAAGATGAGAAATTCAAACAAGAATTGAAAAAGCAAAGGGTTAGTACTTATACGAGTGGATTACCTGGTGGTTGGGATTATAGCCAGATTATGCAGAATGGTCCGATGAAAACTAAGAGAAACTTAGTTACCGATGAAATAAACAACCAATTGGATTTATACAAGCAAGAACAAACGACGAATGCATTAACTTCAAACGTGAGCGATATTACCATAGACTCAGACGAAGAAAGTCGCTCTGCTTCACCCGACAGTTTTGTTTTTGGTATTCCTGATAGTTCTCATGCTCCATTCGAGAAAAAGAATTTCGATTATTTGAAACAGTTTATAAGTGTGCTCCCTAAAGATGTAGATATGTCTCAAATCATTAATGAGAAGGCCTACGAACCTGAAATCACAAATGATGCTATGTTTGATAACATTCAATTGAAGCCTAACTTAGCGGTGTCTGATGACTGGTTAGTGCAATTAGAATTGTGTAATGATATTAATTCGTCATTGACACCATACATAACCGAAACACGTAAGGTTTCTGGGGAGGATAAGAATAGAATTACGGCGGCAAAGGTTGATGATATACTTTTTCCTGAATTTAATAGAGATTCCTTATCTATGAACCATGTCTCAACTCCTATCAATTCGAAGAAATTTTCCAACCTAGAAGGGTCATCATTAGAAATGTACGAGGAAGTATATCCACGCAATGTATCAAAGGTCATCTACCATATGTTGTCAAGATCTATGATTTCCACACGCTCAAATAAGTTTCCTATCGTTGAAAGCAACTCTAATTTCTCATTTGCTGATATTTCTCTAAACGAGAACTCTACCGACGAAGAAGAACAAATTCTTAAACTTGGGTCTGCCCTTTTTGATGAGCATAAGTTAAATGAATATGACGAATATAAAGACGTGGACATTTCAGATTCTCATTTAGTGAAGTATTTGGAGAATTTACAACAGAAGAAAAATTTTACCGAATGGCTCAAGGTATATAATGGGTCAACAATAGAGCAATTGATTGAGAAAAATAAGTCTGATATGTTAGAGTGTATCTTCATAAAAGTATGCGGAGGATACTTAAAAGATGCTATAAGTCTTGCCATGGATTCAAATAATGCTCACTTATCTGTTATACTTACATTGATTGATTCAAATGATGATGCAGTGAAGTCAACAGCAGTAAATCAATTACAGTACTGGTCAGATACATCATCGCTAAGTATAATTCCGAAGCCAATTGTCAAGATTCACAAAATACTCTCGGGAGATTTCAGCGAAGTATTAACAGGTTTACCATGGAATATTTCATTAGCCATCAAATTATTCTACGGTGATAACACTTTGAAATTGCACGAATTGATTCAAGAATTTCAAGACGGAATAGTTGAAAATGGTCCAATATATGATATCTTAACTTTGTATAACCAGATTCATACCAAAGATAAAAATCAAGCATTACAGTTGATCAAAAGCTCGCATTTGAATATAAAATTAAAGTGGTTTTTCAATAAAGTCTTGTCTAAGGGAGATGCTAGTTTTGAAATTCTAAGTACGGACCTATCCTTATCTTTTGGTAACTTCTTAGAAAAGATTGGGTTATGGAAGGAATCCATATTCGTCTATTCACATATATCAGATGATAAAGAAAATGAAAAAGTGATCAGAAATTTGGTCATATCTAACATAGACCAAATCAAGAACTCACCTGATGAAGAAACTTATATTACCAAGGTTTTGAAGGTACCCCAAAGTCTAATTTATGAAGCTGTTGCCATTCAGGAACATTCATTAGGTAATTATTGGGAAGAATGTGAGGCTTTGATAACTGCAAAATTATGGGAAAAAGCCCATGAATGCATAATTAAAGAATTAGGTCCTTTGACTGTCATTTCCAATAATAATGAATCTAAAAATCGCTTGCAAAGCTTGATTGCTAAATTTCCCGAATCGGGCCACATAATTCCTCTGTGGTCACAAGGTGCTGGCATTTATGGCAATTTTGTTACTCTCTCTCAAGAGGAAATACAGGAAAAAGCGTCTCTGGATATTCACACATTATTGGTTTCGTTACTATCCAACTTACCGTTACTTCAAGATGACAACACCTCTAAGAGCCAAATTGCATCGAAGTTAATGTCCAAAAAAGTTGGTGATATCGCTCTTAACTATGCGGACCAAATCGAAAACATTAGAGGATTGATATTATCTCTTCCACTAGGCGAAGTTGAACGGAATTACTTCAATATTCGCTTGCAGCTGGTGAATATTTAGAAGCATATTGTATTATATTAGTAGATTGCATATAGTTAAATAAAGTTACGTTACTGTTATGGATAATGATTCATTTATGGTAAGAAAAGATTGCGTATCACACTATCAACATATTTAAGCTCCAGTTCTGATACTCTATGAAACAAATACCTTGAAAAAATAAGGCAAACCCTCTGTATCTTCAGGAATATAAAAGTGCTGGAAATATGAGAACAATTAGATTCTTGTTCAGTCGGACCACAATTCAAGCATGGTTATGATTAACGGTGGATATCATATTTGATTTTCTTCCTCTTACAGTTATTGCAAAATTATTAATCATAATTGGGATCGGATCAAAAATCAAAGAAGGATTCAATTTTTGAAAATAATTCATAAAACCGATACCGATGATACTTCAACTATACTGACCTTGACCATATATTCTAATTCAATAGCCTATTAATAATCCGGATTAATGTATAGTGTGCTTGCAAAACGAAGCTCAAAAGAAATCAAGAGTGTACAATAAATGATCGCATCATTTTATTAGTAATAAATATTTTGATTATTATAGAATTTATTTAGGGACTGATCATATAGATGGCACCATCACAAGTAGAAGATATATCAAAAACAGAGTTAGAGACTCCGGAACATTGTCCTGGACCAGAATCTGAACAGGCCGGAAAGGAAGATGCTTGTAATGGATGTCCGA
Organism: Debaryomyces sp. S3305; assembly: GCA_024586305.1. Taxonomy (NCBI): domain Eukaryota; kingdom Fungi; phylum Ascomycota; class Pichiomycetes; order Serinales; family Debaryomycetaceae; genus Debaryomyces; species Debaryomyces sp. S3305. The sequence continues at coordinate 29,825 of JAMYHY010000061.1, forward strand.
ACCAGAGTATATGCTCATCCCAACTACCTCAAGGGCCTGACCCAGATTTACCTTTAATTAATAAGAGATTATCGCAGATAGACCATAAGATACTAGTTTTATCTGGGAAGGGAGGTGTAGGTAAATCAACGTTTACATCCATGTTATCGTGGGCTTTAGCTGCAGACGAAGATATCGAGGTTGGGGCGATGGATTTGGATATATGCGGACCATCTTTACCTAGGATGCTTGGTGCAGAAGGTGAGTCGATTCACCAGTCGAATTCTGGATGGTCGCCAGTATATGTAGCAGACAATCTTGGGCTTATGAGTATATCGTTCATGTTGCCAGATGCAGATTCGGCTGTTATATGGAGAGGTGCGAAGAAGAATGGATTAATAAAACAGTTTTTGAAAGACGTTAATTGGGGAGAGCATTTAGATTATTTGGTAGTTGATACTCCTCCAGGTACGTCAGATGAACACTTATCCGTTACTACGTACATGAAGGAGGTTGGAATTGATGGAGCGTTGATTGTCACTACACCACAAGAAGTCGCATTGTTAGACGTCCGGAAAGAGATCGATTTCTGTAGGAAAGCAAATATCAAGATTCTAGGGTTAGTAGAGAATATGTCTGGATTTGTCTGTCCTAATTGTAAAGGAGAGTCACAAATTTTTAGGCCAACAACGGGTGGAGGTAAGAAGCTATGTGAAGATTTGAAACTTCCCTATCTAGGTGCTGTTCCATTAGACCCTAGAATAGGTAAGGCTTGTGATGCTGGTGAAAGTTTTTTTGACAGTTATGCAGACTCCCCAGCGTCAAACGCAATCTTGGATGTAGTTGATGCCTTAAGAGATCAAATAGAGATATCCCTTGAAAAATTAAATATATAAGTTAGTGTAAATATAGTGTATTATAATCGTGAGACATAAATTATTTTTTTTTTGCGATATCAGAAAGTTTGTAAGATGGAAGATAAGAACTATTAATAAATATAGATTTACACATTTACAAGCAAATACATGACAGAAGCATCGACAGAAAGTAAAATAGAAGCATTTATACGGAATAATCCACATTTTCCAAAATCCAGATTAAATTCATTGTATAGTAATTTTGAAAATTTAAAACATCTTAACCCAGAAGGTTTTGAAGCAAATATTCAGGCATGGTCAAACTTGTTGACTGGTTTAATTCAATCAGGAATATTGAGGGACTCTCAATTATCAATTAATACTTCTAACCCTAACATTTCACAACTATTAGCGATACCGATGTATGGTCAACCTAAAGGATTAGGAACGGTCTTAAATGAATTGGTTCAACGAAGAATTCTTGTTCCATATTCCTTATATAGTAGTGCAACAGACTCATTTGTATCTATTATGCATGATTCAGTGAAATTCACGGATTATGTATCGCCAGCGAAATGGTTGCAATGGGGTATTCAACAACTAGGATTTGCTAGCACATTCACTTCAACTAACAAAAAGGGTGAGTTGAGTAAAGAAATCTATATATCATGGTCTATTTTGTGTTCAGTGGGGCAGACATTTATTAATCGAATCCAAAAAGAAATCAATGTTGGTACCAGGAGTAGTTCACTTTTTGATAAAGTTTCGTTTTATAACTTTATGAAAAACATAGACCCTGGCCTTTCACCTACTGATTTTGATATATTACTTATCTACTTCTCAAGAGACCTAGGGATCTGCAAGATAAAACAGCTAGGCAGCATTACGTGTATTAAGTTTCGGAACCAAGAAGATATAAATAATAATCTCACTGAAGAGGATATAGGAATAATAAAGTTGAAATCAACTATCACAGCTATCGAGATAAGAAATGAGGATTTAGAAACAAAGGTTTCGACTATGTCTCATAATATGAAAGCTCTTTTAAAGAATAGAAACTCGACGAATGAAATTGGAACCAACATTAGGTTAAAAAATATGTTGGCAACAAGAAAAGTAATAGTTTCTTCTCTAGAAAAGTCTTCCTCTGCATTAGGTCAATTGACTACCACTCTATTGAAAATAAATGATGCAACATCTAACAAGAGCATATTTGACCTGTTGTCCAAATCATCTAAGGTTTTGAATGCTTTAAATGACAGCATTAATCTAGATGATGTGGATGACTTACATATTGAATTGGAAGAAGGTTATGATAAGACAAATAAGATTTCGGAGTCTCTTGCTTCTGGAAGTACAGCTTATACCAATGATGAAGAATTAGAAATCGAGTTAGACAAGCTATACGAGGAAGAAACATCTAACATTAAGCCTGTCAATTCAAAAGAGACTAACAAAACGGAAGACGATGATCTGGAATTGATTCGTAAACTTGGAGATATGAAAGTCACTGATGAAATACCTAATGAAGAGAAGAGACAGCTAGAAGCCTTATGAGTAAATATGACTTGTATGTATTAAATATATTAATATAAAAAGTAGGTAATAGCCAGTAACACTCGAACATTTTAACAATATCAGAACGATACGAATCTTGATTAAATCAGCAGAATTAAAAATTTTCTATAAAATGTAATAAACAGTAATAGAAAAAATGTAAAAGAATTAAGTTACGAATTGTAAACATCTAATTCAGCCTAAAATTTGTAGAATTTGTTGTGTTAAATTAAATAATTCAACTTTTGGATCATCGAATTGATCACTCAGGTCAGGATTATTCACTTGGCTTTGGTTTTGTTGTGTTTGTTGTTGAGAAGCACTTAAATTCTTTATTCCTGATAAAATAGATTCATTTTCCTTTATTAACGAGTTGATTTCTGTATTATTGGATTCTAATAATTGCAAAATTGTCCACAACGCAATATGCTCAAAGGTGGCACTACCACTTTGTAAAAATCTTAATAAAAATCCGTAAATACCTTCGTTTGGCTCTGACCAATTCTTAAAGATATATTGCTTATGTTCACTAGAAACTCTAGAACAAAGATTGGCTAATGCTGCTGCAGAATTTCCACATACTTCACCATTCTCGCTGAAAGTTAAAGGAATCAAAACATCAATGATGTGGCTTTCATAAAGCTTAGGCTTCAAGTCATCAGCTAAAGCCAATATAGCGAAACAAGCCAGGATCTCCAGCTGTACAGAAAGTGGCACCTTTAATACTAATTCCTTACATTTGTCAACAGCTCCTGCAGCTAATAAGGCTAATCTATTTCTCTCACTTGAAGCCGCCAAATTTCTTAAAGTTGAAACTGCATGGCATTGAATTTCTTCCAGATCATTGAAATCCAACAAACCAACCAATGGCTTCAAAAAGCCTGCATCGATGATTAAGGCTTCATTCAAAGGATGGATAGATATGTTCCTAATACATGCAACTGCTGCAAGGACTAGTGGTTGATGATTGCATGTTAATAGTTGTACTAAGTGTGGTAAACCACCTGCCCTTACTATTTCAACTTGATAGCCTGAATCCGACGCCAAATTTCTTAACGCTAATGTTGCTTGACATTGGACTCTTGGGGATGGAGAATCCATTAAATTCACTAATTGGCTAACTAATTTGGGTTCAGTAGTTGACAATTTCTTACGGTTCATTTCATCAACAGCAATATTGGATAAAGCCGTAGTACAATAATACTGGACATCAGCATCCTCATTCGATAAGAGAGATACCAACACAGGAACTGCTCCAGCGTTGACCAACTCTTGTCTATTCTCCCCTGAGTGGGTCATGTTCAATAAAGCGCCAGTGGCATTACGTTGAACTCTAATATCTTTTGATTTCGCCAACTTAGCCAATGGAATTAAAGCACCACTTTTTGCTATCTTAGTTTTGTTGTCATCTTGCGTTGCTAAATTAGTTATGCAACCAACTGCATTGCACTGTACTTCAATATTAGTGGACATCATTTGTCTTATCAATGGTTCTAATCCACCCATTTCGACAATCAATATTTTGTTTTCATTATTCACAGCCAAGTTACCTAAGGCACCGCAAGCAGCTCTTTGAACTTCGGAGTCTGCACTTTGTAAAAGAATTAAAATGGGCTCAAGGACATCCCGGTTTACCTCTCTAACATCCTTCTCGGTGATTTCTGCAAACGCCAACGCAGCACTTCTTTGTAAGTCAATATTCTCCGAATATACTAGAGTGCTGAGTGCTCTTAATGGCCCGTTACTGAAAAAATCCACATCTGACCGGTTCTCCAAATACTGTAATAGCGCCGAAATTGCTTCCCTTTCATTTTCAGCTAACAAAAGCGGTGGATATTTCGAATCTCTATTGCGTGAGCATAAACAACTGCAACAAGCTCCCATTGTGTAAATGTCTTAAAAACTACTGATTTATTGGTTATATTCTTTATCGTAAAGACCTTTATTCTTGAACCTTCGCTGAATTAGATAATCTAGAAATTGATACTTATAAGCGTTCAACGATAAAAATAAAACTTAACAAGCCCAGCAGAAAAAGTAAGACAAAGATTGATAGAATAATCTAATTGATTGAATAGTATACTCTTGATGAAGAATAGAATAGGATGTTATCGAATGCCCGATTAATTAGCTGTAGGACTCAAATATCATCTCGGTGGGTGTACTGCACATAAAAATCTGTTTCATTTTCAAGTTGCCCTACAAAGACTCAATTCATCACATACGGCAATCATGACATGAGTACCTAGCAGCTACACTTTGTATTTCATTACAATAAACAATATAATCATGTTGACATGGAAAGAATGTTATAGCTGGGTACCGGTATTGCCTTTCAGAATATTTCCCTCCGATAGGCAAAATGGCCCTCTTTAGCTTGGTGGCAAAACACGATGCTTGAGAATTATTTTGACAGAGGTTCAACTTCAGCACCCGTTTCTTACAGTTTTTTTTCGCAACCACTATTATGTTATTACATAAAATTACTGGGAAAACAATATATTTTATTTTATACTTAAAAGAGCAATTGGACTAAAAACTGATAATTTACGTAGTCAGTCTGAGAGGTTATATGGCAAATAAGGGCTTGACAAATCTGTCGATGTCATCCTCGGATGGTGGTGGCAAGGTAGTTTTAGTTTGTGGGATCATGAATCCATCGAAGAAATCGCTGATCTTCTTGTAACCATCAAGGCTGAAATCAGTGACTAACGAAACATATCCATCAGGTCTAACAACGACAACACAACCTTTTTCTGTATCGATACCATACTTTTTGTATGCGTTACATTCACCTTCGTGTAATGTGGTTTCAATTCCACAATGAAGCTTCCAGTAATTACGACGCTTCTTGTGATCTTGAGGAACACAGATGCGTGGGAAGTCAAAGAGTTCAAGCGAACTACGCTTGGATGAGTAGATAGTGAGAACGTCAAAGACAGAATCTTCATGGGCATTAATTGGAGTATACTTGTTTCTGAAACTGTCTTTGGCATAAATGTAATCAGAAATCTTGTTCAAGGCGTCCATCTGTGAGTCCTTCTTAACATCACCAGAGAAGTTCAAGATTCTCCAACGACCGTCACTCAACATACGGTCCACAATTTGGATTGGTCTAGCATCAGAATGGGTAACAACGAGAGTGGTGTCAAATCTTCTCCCAATTGGAATGTTAGAAGCTTCAGGTACAACGTATTTGTCAGCCTCTTCATTCATCTCTGGTTTCACGACAAGAGCCGAGCTATTGTAATCAACAGAAGTACCGGAAGCAAATTCATTACCCTTGTAAAAGGCTTTGTGGAACTCGTCCATATCAACACCTTCACCTTTGGTTAAGGCATCCTTGCTTGGAATCATTGGTTTACCACTAAACATACGAGATAACTTATGATCGAAGTTGATTAACTCACGAGCAATCTTAATTCTTTCTGATTCATAAGTTGATAATATGTCTCTAGATGCTAAGCCTCTAATAACATACGCCAATTTCCACCCAAGATTAAATGTATCCATCATAGAGACATTCATACCTTGTCCTGCCTTAGGAGAATGGGTGTGGCATGCATCGCCAGCAATGAAAATACGATTAGAGTGTTTGGAAAATGATGGAGAAACTCTTTGACCAATCTGGTAACCAGTAAACCACGATAAATCAGTGATTTCAAACTCGAAAGGAGCAAAAATCTTTTGGGCTGTCTTCAAAATAACTTCAGGGGTTATCTTGGAACGATCGACTCTACCCTTAGACTTTGCGGTCTTGTCTTCAATACCACCACCAAATTCAGATGCATTCTTGGTTTCTGGATCACGTTCAATTTCATTCAATTGAATATATAATCTAACAATATCATTTTCTCTTGGTATAATCATGATGGATCCTGAGTCTTTGGAATGAATGGCACCACGCTTTCTAATATCTGGGAAATTAGTAAGAGGAACCATATCTAACACACCCCAAACAAAATCTGTAGTTTCACCTTCCATGTTAATACCCATTTGCTTTCTAACCCACGAGTGAGCACCATCACAGCCAACAACGTATTTACATTCTATGACCTCATACTCCTCTTTGTCTACCGAGTCGTTACTTTCAATGTCAGTCTTCAAGTTAGCATAAAACTGTTCTTGATCACCATCAAATTGTCTGTAAAGACCATTTTCGACATTAGAACCGAATTGTTCTGGGATAGATTGCTTCTTTCTTTCATTTTCCTTAGTTAGATTCTGTACAAGTACAGAAACTGGATAGGCTTCAGAATCATTAACCTTTGAATCGTCAACGTTGATAGACAATGGCAAAAGTGGTCTTTCAACACCACTTTTGCCTCCTGACCATTTGTTAATCGAGTCGTAGAACCATTTTTCGATGTGACCCTGATGCAAAACACATTGCTGGAAACGTGAAATCCCTGGGATAGTATCAGCTATAATAGTATTTCTAGCTAAGTCACCTTCTTCGTTGGGGGACCAGAAGGCCATCTCAAGCATATGGTTAGCTTCCTTCCAAGCTCTATCCCCAAATCCAAGACTTTGAAAGATTTCCAATGTTCTACATTGTAAACCATCGGCCTGTCCTGCAAAAATATCAGTGGTACGTTTATCAATGATTCTAAATGGAACACCTGTTCTAGCTAACCAGCATGCAGTCATCAACCCTGCTGGACCAGCACCAATGATTAATACTTCTGTTTGCGTCTTTTTTATTTTTGATTCTGTAGTCATTCTGTGAATGTTCGATGTCTGTAAGCATTCATTCATTTGCAATTCCAATGGACCTTTGCTCTATATATATACACAATTTGAGTTATCATCAGCATAATTGTAGATTTCCGAGAAAACTATAATGTGGAGCACCCCGCAATATCAAGAATGAACGTTTTCTCTCGTAAACCTGCGAGTTGAAAAGAATATGGCAGTCTCGGAAATGTTTCCACGGAGAGATACAAAGCTCTGATTTGTGGAGTACCTATTAAATCCGCAACATGTAAATCAAGAGAACTTCTCCCTATACATTTCATTCAAAAGGCATTTCGGAGTACTCGTAGGCCCCAACATACGGACGTAACCCAGTAATATGGTCGACAATTACAAAAACACGACTGCAATTTGAACAATCAGAAATCCGGACACTAAAGAGAGAATAGCTGCGTGACTAGTGGTTGCAAACCTTGTAGATTTAGGGTAAAGATGATTATTAGCTACATGAGCAATACCGAATTGTTGTTGTATACGTATTTTTGGAGCAATTATAGGCCAGTATTGTAATTCGGAAAAATGTGACGGTAACGTAAAATGAAGTGCTCTGTGAGAAGTTCAATTGGCACCGAATAATAAACAGAACAGTCTACAGTAAACTAAATCTACACTGATTGAGACAGCAGGCAAGAATATCCAGGACATAAAAGGTCTATTTTGGAGCGCTAGTAGTATATTCTTGCAAATTAATTCACGGAAATATTGTCGCAACGTCTCGGCCGTTAAAGATGCGGAAAAAAGATGCAATCGGAGTCATGTTCCCGAGTAGCCTTGAACGACGAGTTGTCAGAAGCATACATAGACGGAAATACGTAACGGCCGCTGTGATATACATTTTGGTGGCTTTGGATATGTGTACAGATGTTTAGGTGTGAGTGAGAAAGCGGTATGAGTAAGTGCTAATCATCGGTTGTTGTTGGTATTACAACCGATGCTTTAATAGGAGCGTTTTAATTCTATATATTATTACGAGTTATAATCATCGGTTGTTGTTGGTATTACAACCGATGCTTTAATGAGAGCGTTTTAATTCTATATATTATTACGAGTTATAATAATAGTAACATAAATATATGTAAGAATATTTTGAGCATCATAAGTAGCTGCTATGCAAATAAATTTTTCAATTAACAATTGATAAAATGAATTGTTGGATTATCGATTATTTTCTAATCAAAATTCCAGTCAATCATCGACGAGATGATAATTATTATCCTTCGGAAACCCCAAGGTATCATCACATAAGGTGTTCAAGTACACGTATGTGGGTGATAACTATGTGAGACTGGTATTATCAACGGATTCGCAGTTGTCAGCGCATCCCCGTCGGAAATATAAGTCGACCCCCGTTTAGATATCCGATTTGTGGGGGGAGGAAATGTTAAAAGTATATAAGCTAATTGAAATAAAATGTTTATAACTTTTATGTAGCATCGACAATACAAAAGTACAATAAAAGAAATGGATCAAGGCTTTACGGACTATGTTATCACATCTATGGGGCCAAAAACGACCCCAAAGGCTCGTCGTATACTCTCATCATTGATTCAACATATTCACGATTTCACCAGGGAAAACAATATTACAGTCGATGAATGGATGTACGGAGTTGAACTCGTCAACAGTATTGGTCAAATTTCGGATGCTAAAAGAAATGAAGGTATATTGGTTTCTGATGTTATTGGGCTTGAAGCTTTGGTTGATACATTGACGCACAGCTCGGACACTGTGGACCATACTTCGTCAGCAATTATCGGACCATTTTACAGAGAAGACTCACCAGAATACCCTAAGGGTGGTTCAGTTATTCAAAAAGACGTTGGCGGTGAAAAGACCCTTGTTAGTGGTCGCATCACCGACACAGTGGGCAATCCGTTACCAGGTGTCAAATTGGAAGTATGGCACTGTGCACCAAACGGGTTATACGAACAACAAGACCCAGACCAACCAGAATACAACTTGAGAGGTACTTTCTACTCCGATGAGAACGGTTACTATGCCTTTGTTGGTTTGAGACCTACGGCCTACCCAATTCCTTACGATGGACCTGCTGGAAAATTATTGCAAATCATGGACAGACACCCAATGAGACCAGGTCATATCCATTGGAGAGTCACCCATCCAGAATACCACCCTTTGATCACCCAAATTTACGATCGTGAATGTAAGTACACAGCAGACGATTCTGTCTTCGCTGTCAAGGACGATATTATCGTCGATTTTATTCCTGCCAAAAAGGAATTGAAAGAAAAAGGAATCCAAAACGAATTACATTACGATATTGCCTTGACCTTAGAGTCGAGGATTCAAGAAAGCAGAAAAAGAATACATGATGCACAAAATGCTCTTGAACAGAAATTGATGGAAAAGCATTCGGTTGCACAAAACGGTGCACAAAACGGTACTAGTGCTGCTACTGCTGCTAGTTGAAGTTATATATTGTAATTGTATCTAAATATATGATGATTAATTATAACCTTTGTAGTTGTAATCCAATTTTTGGTATGTTCATAAGAACCAACATTATGCTGAATCAAAATTGTGCTGAATCGTACTGGATGCGTGAAGTACATTTGATCCATAATGTGCAGTATTTCGTGGAGAATTAATGGACCCAATAAACTATTGAAGTTTTAATAATATATTCTGACGAAGCATAAATCGAGAAACTAACATGGAGAAATCTAGATCAAGGAAGAAGATTACTAAGGCATGCGACAATTGTAAACGACGCAAGTTGAAAGTATGTTCATTTCTATCAACGTTCATAAGTATCAGTTACTAACGATATTTTTAGTGTAGCGGAGATGTACCCTGTTTACTGTGTAAACAGAAAGATCTTGAGTGTGAATATATCAAGGTGGATAAGAGGACATTAAAGGGTCAAAAGAGGGGAGTCAGACCTAGTATTCCTGAAAATGGAATTGCTGTCAAGATGCTTGAAGCAGATCGAATGGATGATCAAAACTTTACTAGAAGTTCTAAAGGAAGTTCATTATCGACTGACATGGGGTTTGCAGAGCATTCGCCAGGATCTATTCACAATGAGTATGGCGTACAGAAACATGAAGGGCCTGGGCGTCGTAGTCTGATGGCTTCAAAGAATGGAAATCATCATAACTCGGTGGGCCAAGCAAGCTCAACCGTAATACAGAACAACACGGGGAGTATACCCCAGAATAGCAGGTATCTTCCAAGAAGTTTGGAGCCATTACTCTCGTTCCCTATCGAAGAAGAAAACCAGAACAATGAACATGATAGAGATTCAGTTGACAGATCCTCCCGCAACATGCATCTGGAAAATGCTGCTGATGACGATATGGAAGATGACTATGGATTATCGAATGAAGATGGAAAAAACACGAGACTTTTAAGAGATTCTGGAGGCAATTTGCGCTATATTGGAGAGAGTAGCCCACTTTCTCTTTTGTTCGAGTGTCGTAATATCTTTTACAAAAACCTTGGCCATACTAAATTTACAGATGACCCCCGTAGAATGAGTATAGTTGACCAACCTGGTAAGCTTTTATCGGGGATTGCAATTCAGTTACCAACAATGGAAGAATGTGATATCTTGGTCCAGGTATTTGAGGAAAATATTAATCATACGTTTTATGTTTTTGATAGCAATTACCTTAGGCATGAGATAGTCGATTGCATTTATAAAGCCCCGAATCGAGCTCCTAATAATAAATTGGCTTTATTACATTTGGTGCTAGCGCTAGGGTCGCTATTTGCAGAAATTTGCCCTGATTATTCCATTAAGGAACTAGACTATAATGATTCAGCGGCATATTTTGAAAGTGGATCTACATTAATTAGAAATTCGGAGGATAGTGGTGGTCTTTGGGTAAGCGAGGCATATTTTTTGATCTACTTTTATTACCAATCGACTTGTAAAAGAAGTACTTCATGGCTCATGCTAAACATGGCAATTAAAAATGCACAAGCACTTGGTCTTCATAGAAGGTTTATTAATGAATCGTTTAAAGATATGGGATGCGTTAATCATAGGAGGCGGCTATGGCAAAGTCTATACATATGTGATCGTATTTCCTCTATTTTATTAGGAAGACCATTAAGTATTGGTGACTATGACTGGGATGACGTTGGAACAAGTGCACCACAAGGTCCTCTTAGAAATAATGATGATTTCAGGGCTATATGTCAAATGGAATCGGCAAAGATAGCTAAAATAAACGGTAAAATAGTAGAAAATTTTTATGGTGAAGGCAAGATAAACACGAATAGGGCAAGAAAATTGGCAATTGAATTAAAGAAATGGTCAGTGAACTTAAGGAGTGAAATTCAAATTGACAGACTTTTAACATGGGATGAAACTTTAAGCAAAGACATGTATTATCCTTTGCTTTTGACACACTTGTCACAGCTTTATGGAATTGTACTATTAAGCAGGCCATTTTTCATGTATTCCTCTTTTCAAAAACAACAAGCTACAGAAAAAGTAGAACTGACATTGACAAATTTTCGAAATGCTTGTATAAAAGCATCGATTCTAACAATAAAATTCATAGATTATTTTTTGGCAAAATGTCCTATGAGAATGGAACTGTTTACTACCATCAACTGTTGTTTTAACTCGGCACTTATATTAGGCCTTCAGATAATGCATGAGAAAGTTAATGAAGCTCAGGGAAAAAATACAGAGTATAATTTAGTGCTTCTTATGGAAACATTGGACAAAGCAAGAAATACTTTATCAAGTTATGGCCCAATGAGTGCAACTTCTGCAAGATTTAGTGATATTATAGGAAATATGCAATCTTCGTTAAAAGGTAAGTTCTCTATTCCAGCAGACAATGGAGCTGCGCAAATGCAAGCCCGGGTACATGCAACTCCCACTGCAGCAACATCTATGGGTTTTAATGATATTGGAGAAAAAAATTTAAATGGCATTAATTCTCCTGCGTTTAATGTAGCTCCAGATTTGGATAACTTACTTGATTTCCAACAATTTTTCTTGCCACCTGAAAGTACATCACCTTCAAACACGGAAACTAGTGATAAACAGGATATGCTCGACCTATTCATGTATAATCTTGGAAAAAGCGATATATTATTCGACAACCGAATATAATACAATTTCAACCCAGATGGCATTAATTGTGATGTATTTAATTAACAAGAATTTAATAAAACTCATAAGTCTTGCAAGAAATTCATTTGATACTAGCTTACTCTATTTAAAAATTTAGTAAAAGCAGGATTCAGGAAATCACTATTTGTATATAATCTTTATTTTATTTCTCGTCGTTTTTATTTCTCTTCTGACTGCAAATGCAATGTCTTGTAATATATGATGTTCTATTAAATCGTCTATTCATAACTAAACCAATCGTAAATAATCTATTTGATAAACGACTCAATAGCCTCTAATACTTTTTCGTCGTCTTCAATAGCATGCCAGTGACCCACTCCCTTCAACTGATATACTTGGCTATTTTGAAGGTTATCATTAATCACGGAAGTACACCCATCCCATGGTGCTGTCTTATCTTCTTCGCCCAATATGAGCAAAGTCCTTTTCTCATTTTTATTATATAACTCTAAAAATGCGTCTGACTGGAGTCCAGCTTTCGAGATTATTCCGCAATTAGCTATATATCCTTCAGTATCCTGTCCAAGGACAAGCTCACGAATGAACGCCCGTTTGAGGTCTGTGCAATTAGATCCAACTGCGTTTTCCAGCACAGAATTTGCTATGTCAGATAACGAATTACTTTTCTGGACTGATTGGATTCTTTGATCGAAAATTTCTATCATCCTTGCGGTTGGATGAACAGGACCCAAAAGTATATTCTGCTTAATGTCCAACTTATTCTTGAATTCACTGTTCATATAATTAACTGTCATCCCTGACATTGAATGTCCAACGAGGGTTAACGGTCTACGCGAAAGACCCAATTCTAACAACAAGTTAAACACATCCTGGCCCATTGATTCAATAGAAATATCTGGACTTGATAGTGGTGTTCTACCAGCACCATTATTGTCAAGCACTAAACAAGTATGTTTTAAAGAGAGCCTTTTCGCAATCGAATAATAAAAGTTTTGGGATGATCCAAGCCCATGCAAGAACACGATTACTGATTCTGCACTATTAGCAGTTTCAAATATGGTATAACAGATACTCTTAGTTCTAGCAATTGATGTCGCAATCATGATTGTGGTTAAATCATATGAAAACTTGATTTCTAATGGATGTTTCTTATTTATATATAGTTCGCGGATATATGCAAAGCAAGCAATCCGGAAACCAAATTTATATATAATCTAATGTATAGCGAAATACATTTTGTCTTTTTCTCCATAGTAATTAGAAATGACAAAATACGCTAAAGAGTTAGTTTCAAATAAACAATTGACGAGTTTCGTTGAAGCCTTTTATAAGCAGTCTGATACTAAACCTCCAGTTGAAGGAGACAAATATGCGAATTATTTCACTCCAGAAGCTACACTTATTATGGGAGCAAATCTGGCCAAAGGTTCAGACGAGATTAAACAATTGCGTCAGAATATATGGGCCAGCGTCTCAAAAAGACATCATGTAGTGCACAATGTGGCTGCTGTAAACGACACAGATATTTTACTCAATGGGGATGTTGATTATGTTTTGAATGATAGTTCAAGTTCAACCAAATCATGGGCTGCGTATATTGAATTTGAGTCGCCAGCGCAAGAAAAAATGAAGTATTATCGAGTTTACATTTAATTTTCCTCCACCAAAGGATTATGAGATATCTTACGGTATATAGAATACGTATTTACATATTAAATGCTTATGATTATTATTATGCCATATAAAAGTTCGATATCTATAAATCCGAGATAATTGGAGATCGGAAATCTCTCGGAAATGATAAGCGGAAATGCAACCAGAGAGCTTCCACGGAGTTGATATAGAACAATATATATAAGTGCTACGTCCCTAATAATGATTGTATGGAGTAAGAATTATAAACTAAAACATGACTGGATACTCACAACTCGTAGAAGCACAAAGAATTTTCAAATCCTTACTTCAAGATCAGAACTTACCAGTGCCCGATGAATTCAAATCATTGGCACAAGACGTAAGCTTCTATAATAACTCAGATAGCCTTGTATTACCTTGCAGATTAAAAGAATGTGAGATGGCAGCTGCTTTGAAGGGTTTAGAGGCTACGGCTGCAATTGGTATTGCTAATTTGAGATATGGGGTTAATGATGATGCAAAGATTGACTTGCAGCATGCATTAATGTTCCTCTTCCTGACTTACTTGGCCTCGGTAGATGGTATGACTAAATTAGATAAGAGAGTTGTGTCGAGATTGAAGCAAACTGATATAAATGAAGCACAGTCAATTACGTACAGAAGAATGTCAGCAAATTTGTACAAAACTAAGGACGAGAGGTACTATCATATCCATGGGTCCTTAGAGGCATCCACTACGTTAAACATGATTGGATTACCAGCTTATGCACCAGAACTTACCGAATATGAAGATGTTATCAAAGTTATTCAGGGAGCTGTAAGCAAGCTCGATTGTGACGACCTAGAAGCATTGAATACCCAGAACCGCCAAGCTGGTATCGAGGCATTGACCGAAGAACAATTTTTAGAGACAAAGCACGGAAAAGTCATTCTGAAGGAACCATATTGGACAATTGAAAGTATGGAACAAGAAACCCCACCGGTAGCATTTACGCCATGTTCTACAGGCACTGATAAGCCAAAAATATTGGAGGGAATTAAAATATTAGAATTGTGTCGCATCATTGCAGGTCCTACGATTGGTCGTATCCTCGCTGAATACGGTGCAGAAGTTATAAAAGTTACCTCTCCAAACCTTCCAGATGTGCCTTTCTTCCAAGTTGATGTTAATGTTGGTAAACATACTACATCATTGGATTTAAAGAATGAACAGGATAGGAAAACATTCGAGGCTTTACTTCGTGATACCGATGTTATTCTTGATGGATATAGAACAAATGCAATTGAAAGATTGGGATATGGACCTTCAAAGATTGCTGAAATGGCTAAATCTAGAAAGAAGGGATATATTTATGGTTCTGAAAATTGCTTTGGTTTCAATGGTCAATGGGCTGATAGAGCTGGCTGGCAACAGATTGCAGACTGTGCTTCAGGTGTTGCCTGGATTCACGGTAAGTCCTTAGGCTTAGATGAACCGTTGATTCCGCCTTTTCCTATGTCCGATTACGGAACTGGTTGTATGGTTGCAATAGCTGTACTTACGGCAATTTATAAAAGAGCACGCTACGGTGGTAGCTATTGGTGTAAATCCTCATTAGTGCAATACGATTTATTGTTATTAAAGCAAGGGTTATACCCAGATGATTTATGGAAGGAATCATTAACCAAACACGATAAGGAGATTTTCAACTTGAGATATTGTGACTCTGTCGACAAAATTTCTTCAACTTGTCTTCGCTCAATGAAAAGAATAAAGCCAGAGTTATTTGATGATACCATTAGTGAGAAAAAGTATATGGAGGAGATGGACGCACCTGCCTTCAAAGGAAAGATCAAAGTATTGAAACCCGTCGTCGAATATTCATCTACCTCGGTGGGGTTCGATGGTCCCAGCAGACCAAACGGTTATGATAAACCTGAATGGTGGAAATAGAATAATAAGCATATTTGCATACAAATGAGATTATGTATAACGTCATAGATTATAGATAGTCATATATTTCTATTCGAGATTTTAGTATTGTAACTCGAATTCTCTGCTTTTAATATACCATACTATCAAATATAACAAGCAAATTTTGGTCATTTCTTTAAGGACAAATTATGTAGAACCCCAAAAGTATTTCCGATAATGACATCCTCACTATAGCTTATCAGTTGAAGATAGATCTTCAATGTCCCCTGCTCCTCTATTTGAGCCAGCTGATTCTTCGAATTGGTATTTATGGATTGGCTTCTATGTCTAACGTTACCCATATTTCTTTAATTCCAGCATTCATTTGGGTATTGCAGCCAAGTGCGGCCAGGTTCGAAAATTCAAGTCAGTAAGAAATGCAAGGAATATTAATGTCAACTTTTTCACAAACTAGAAACAAAAGAATAGAGAAAATGTTTAGAATATACTGATTGTATTCTCTTATGTGGCTTCGGAATGAATATACGGTAAATAGCATTGGATGTGGCTTTTGATAGAAGATCCTGGAGTAATGTCGCAGTTACTCACTGATTTTAAAAACTGTTCTCGTCAATTCATTTAAACTCAATATAGGCCTGCAATATAAACATGCCGAAGCCATTAGTTGTCCATTTGGAGCCGGTTAGATATAGCCATCATTTATGGAGAGAACTTGAAGAAATTGCTGAGGTAGAGCTTGTTGGTGACTATTCAAGGGAAGAATTTATCAAAGATCTTCATGACAAGTACGCTAATGTTGTCGCCATTGGAAGAGGATACCTTACAGGACAAAAAGTTGGGATGTTCGACGAAGAATTAATATCTCATTTTCCATCCTCGTTGAAATATATTGCACATCAGGGCACAGGATATGATCAAATAGATGTTGACGAGTTAAATAAACGTGGTATTCAGTTATCGAATTGTCCAGATATTGTGACTAAATCTACAGCAGACACGAACATATTTCTTATGCTTGGGGCAATGAGAAACTTTGAAGCCGGAAGGCGAAATCTCATCGCTGGCAAGTGGCCAGCTGGTGGTCTTGGTGCAGGTGTTGAAGCAGGATGGGCTCCTTCAAGAAAATTTTTGGGGATTATAGGTATGGGAAATATCGGCCGTGCCGTCAGAGATAGGGCAGTATCATTTGGGTTTGAAAAAATCTTTTACTACAGTAGATCCAAGCTAACACCGGAATTAGAAAAAGATTGTGAATATATTGCATCGCTCGAAGAGTTGGTCGCTGTTTCTGATGTCCTTTCTATCAACTGCCCGTTGAATAAATCTACATACCACTTGATAAATGATTCGTTAATCTCCAAAATGAAAGATGGTGTGATAATAGTAAATACAGCAAGAGGTGCTGTTATCGACGAGCAGGACATGATCAAGCATTTGAAAACTGGTAAAATCGGTGCAGCTGGCTTGGATGTGTTTGAAAATGAACCTGTACCTCGGAAGGATCTATTAGACTTGCCAAATGTCATGGCATTACCTCACATGGGCACCCATACAGTGCAAACCTTCTCTGATTTCGAGAACTGGACAATTGAAAATATTCGCTCTGGGTTATCAACCGGTAAAGTTCGTACTATTGTGCAAGAGCAGCAGAATACTACTTTTAACTAGAATACTTTAGACGCTCTACATTCTATACATGAATAAAGATAAACCAACATACCATATCAGTTTATCAGATTTGATTATAAAGTTTAAAAATTTCTTATTATGTAGAATTTTCAACATAAATTTACGATTACAATTCTTCCTTCTTGCCCCATGTCTCTCTTTCAACTCATGCATCTAATCATACTGGTTACTGATCATACTGATCAATCCTACACTTTTCATAAATATTCTAATTTTACACCATCCATTAGTTTAGAGAACATAAGGTCATGGGATGATATTGCAGGACAAGAAATACTACGGCTGACTACGGCTGTGTGTTCCATGAATGACGTTTTCCAAGGCCTAAGAATTTTGTCTCCGGAAAAGATGGTTGAAATTTTCGAGAAAGGTCTTTGTGTCACTTTGAAATTGATTAAGGATCCAACGGCATATTCAATATGCTATCCTTGCCAATTGTAAATACATTTTAGTATATCTGAGATATTTCAATACTACTGTATTCGTCTAAGTTAAAAGGAGCGATTTTTGAATTGAGTGGATACAATCAGTTACAAATTTTAGAAAGATGGGACTTAATAATCCAATACCAAGAAGTTTGAAAAGTGAATCAAAGTATGTACGAATTACGAATTTCTCATCAATAATGGTGGAGTCAATGCAGATATATTACAAGTGATGTACTAACCGTTTTTTAGGAAAGCTGCTAAAGTTCTTGCTTCATTTGTAAAGCCTAATCAGTTTGCTGGGGCAGACCAAGTCATTCCCCCGAACGTTTTGAAAAATGCTAAAGGATTGGCAGTTATTACTGTATTAAAGGCAGGATTCTTGTTTTCTGGTAGAGCAGGTTCCGGTGTTATAGTTGCCAGGCTTCCAGATGGTAGTTGGTCTGCACCATCAGCGATTGTCACAGCCGGAGCTGGGGTTGGGGGACAAATTGGTGCCGAGATCACTGATTTTGTCTTCATTTTAAATAATAAGGCTGCTGTCGACTCGTTTGCCCAAATGGGATCAATTACATTGGGGGCCAACGTTTCAGTGGCTGCCGGTCCATTGGGAAGAAATGCCGAAGGTGCAGGTACTGCTTCGTTGAAAAGTGCCTCAGCTGTATTCGCATATTCCAAAACCAAGGGTTTGTTTGCAGGTGTATCGTTGGAAGGTTCTGCGATTGTTGAGAGAAGAGAGGCGAATAGAAAATTTTATGGTAATAAGTGTAAAGCCAGAACTATTTTGGCGGGCAATGTTGAACCACCACCAGCATGTGACACATTGATGAGAGTCTTAGATTCTAAGGCTTTCAACAACAGATTGCCATATGATGAAGATGAATTTTACAACGATGATTACTATGATGATATTCCAGATGAATTCTCTGACACTACGTCGGCCTCGGGATCAAGAAGAGGTGTTGGAGTTGGACGTTCAAGAAGATATTCAGATGACTATGGATATTCCGACGATGATTATTCTGATGAAGACGATAGTTATAGAAGAAGTGGTTCTGGTGGGGGGCGTAACAGACAACTGTCAAATAGCAATGGTAGACGCTCGGCATGGGAAGATGACATTTATGATTCCACAGGTTCAAGTAGAAGACGAAATAACAGTGATGTAGACAACCTAAATTCGGCGTTCAGTAACTCTCGTCTTACCGGTAGTGGTCCTTCAAGGCCTCCAACATCTAGTAAACCAAATTTTGGGGGAGCTGCAAAGACGAATGCCAATCAAGCAATTGCCTTATATACATTTAAAGGAGAACAAAATGGTGACTTACCATTTAAAAAAGGTGATGTTATTGACATTGTTAAGAAGTCAGAAACGTCTAATGATTGGTGGACTGGGAGAAACAATGGCGCTGTTGGTATATTCCCTGCTAATTACGTTGAATTAATTTAGTTATTGTATAGATGTATTTTTTTTTTATCTTTTCTACGTTTCTATATGTGTAAAATATAAAAGATCGATATTGCAATCTTGAGTAATTAGCTGCATTACTTATTTAGGATATCTTCGTTGGCCTTCATGATTTGATAAAGAAGCTCAACGTTATACCCCTTTCGAGGTTGAAGGTGTAACAGAATGGTGCCCATATTGCTGACTTTCACTACACCCATTGATACAACAGAAAAGGTTTTGCTGAATGCTCTTTTAAGTATTTTGGGATCTGCGTCAAGAGGGATATTCCGTAATGTAATATACTTTCTTCCGACACTTTTGGAACACACAACCTTAGTGTCTAAAGATTTATTCCTTTCTTCTGATTTTTCTGTGTCTTTTTCATATAGTTCGGATATGCTTCGTGCGTCTGATTGTTTTCCAGTCTGACAGTGGTGATCCTTGGGTTTATTTAAACATTTGTCCTCTATTATTAGGTTTTCTCTATTATCTTCTGTATCTTGTTCACTTTTCCCAATGTGTTGAGTCATATTTCTTATTTTAGCTTGCTAACTGTTACATTCAGTTATTTCTTGGTTATAACTGAAATGTAAATTTACTACTTATTCCGTATATTGCACAATTATAAAAATTTTATACTAATACTAAAGTCAAGCTTTTATGTATAGAAAATTTCCTAACACTATTATTCGGTTAAGGGCAAACTTGATTTATGGTTATTTAACATCTAACATGGAATATTAGATGTCAATAGTTCATTCATCATCCGAAATTGTTGCAAACATGCGTCTGTTTGTGGATGCAAAAACGGGATAAAAATCACACAAAAGGACAAGCTATACATTTACACAAATCTTATGGAACCAACACTAGTTCTTGAATACAGGATACAGACATACACGTCTAATACTAACACTAAGTCCGTATATTAAAATCACTTTTTTCCATTTCGTACGTAAAAATCTATAGTTCTTCTATTCTAACTTGAAAGCTTGTTCTACGAAATGTCTAACAACAGTTTTCCCCTCTTCAAAAGCAGGCTCATCTTGTCTTACTATAGCTGCTGAATGAGTTAGCTTAGTTTTTCTGATTATGACAGGATATTTCTCCCAATCAAGCTTATTTAGCTTATGAATAATATATAACTCGTTGCTTGATAATTTTAATCTGAAGTCATCAATCTTTTTACCTTTTAAGGTAACAAGCTTAGATTGTGACAATAATGGATCAGATGACTCATTAAGGTTCTCCATTTCGTTAATTGTCGAAGAAAACTCATTATCCGACTTTGGTGCGGGCTTATCTTTGTTTTTTCTTTTTCTCTTTCGACTTGAAATACTATACTCATACTCTTCATAGCTTTGGCTATTAGCTGCATCAAATATAGAATCGACAAAAATGTCAGTTTGATCTCTGACTTGTTCACCCAATTCTTTTTCTAGCGAATAAATGAAGGATTCATGAGGGCCTTCTTTATCGTTTAGTTCAAGCTCGGATTTCTCATTTTTAGGCTGAGGGGTTTCATCCTCTGAAGTAATATCATCAAAAATATGATCCGGATAACTATACAAATATAATAAAGATGTTTCATTGAAGAACAGCGAAACTCTTTTATTCAATTTTATTCTTTCGGAAATGGTTTTGTATAAAAACCACAAGCCCCAAAGTGGTGTGACCAAGATTATGCCCACTAAGAGCTTTACCCATTTTACTATTATCGACCATATAGAGTAGACTGGCGTTGTATTCGTTTCATCTATTCTAGAAAACGAAATAGGCTTAGTAAAATCTATAACGGTTGGTTCGTATCCTTCCACATATTCAAAATCGTACGCACTTACGTTCTGATCAACCATGGAACTGAAGGGGTCCATAGTCGCTATTGCTGCGGTAAAAAACCCGGCCCGCTTATCTCCAATTGCGTTTGCATAAACCATTCTATGCTTGAACTTCGATAAAGCGACATAAAAAGTAGACGATGGTTCGGCCATCCAAACCAAAAGGGGCAAATTAAGATCATTATTTCCCCCATACTCCGACTTAACGTGTTGCTTATCCTTCAAAAACATCTGGGCCCCACTATGGGCAAGAAAGTAAGACAGAAAACCATTGAACATTTTTGCCAGAAATGAACGATATGGCTTTATCGCCCCAACATGTGGTGTGCAAAAAGTAATGAAATTCACCGGCAAGGCTTTCTCAAAATACCCTTCGTAATATAAAACTCCGATCGCGTACCGAGATATCAACCCTCCCAAAGAATATCCAAGTATAGAGAATTTTTTAACTCGATTTCCGTTATTCGTGAGCTTATCTGTCTCTGCAGTTATTTCATTCGCAATTCTTTTTCCGTTGACATCTATTCCGTCGTACGTTAAAAACCCTCCATGTGAATTGGTCTTGTATGTAATAATATTTTCTTCCTTATTTACTGATTTAATTTGCTGGATTTGTGATTCAAGGTAATCCATATGTGAACATGTACCCCATAAACTAGATATTAACGTTAGTAACCTTCTTTTTTGTTTATAGTCGTAGATTCAAGAGCCTTTAACATACCCATGCACCAATACTACTAGATGATAATCTACCATTTGAATTATTCTCAAGTTTTCTTTTATTGTGATATTTTTATTGTCTATTGCTAATCTATCGAAATGTAGCTTTTGAAGCGTCGTCCTAGTATTAAGTATTCTGTCATTCTTTGGCTAGTTAACCATATTCAACGGCTAACAGTTAATCTCATGTAATCTGTCGATCACGTGTGGCCCCTATTTTTCAGATAAGATTTTCATGGGTAAGACGAACTTGTTGAGCTTCTTGTGCTTGCTCTTTGTGAGCTAGAATAGATTCGTATTTAGCATATGAAATTTGGGTTCGCAACTACTTGACACAAACATATGCAATTGAATACCAGATGATTTTAAATTGGCACATTTGTGAGGAAGATCCTGAATTCGACTTAGTCCTTATTACACTAGTAGAATGATTAGATATATGTTTCTAATGATATATATTTACAAGTATTTTATATAGAATTTGTTTAGACTTAGGTGTAGTTCTTATTCGAAGCATTTGCTTATCAACAAACCACATGCAACACTAACATTTAACGAATCAACTATGTCGACACCGAGTCTTCTACCTTTGTCCAAACCAACAAGATAATCTGACTTAAGTTTTAAATTAGTTCTTACACCCGCACCTTCGCTTCCCATGATAAGCAATATCGGAGACTGGGCCATCAAGGACGATAACTCGTCGACTTCGATAAATTTATTCTTCAAATGTTCCTCTACCTTTTCATGTTTCAGCTTTAAATCGTGCAATTCATCGTGGTTTGGTTTAGCACTGGTGGTGATTACGTTCCATCCATTGTTCTTGACACTTTCAACGAAACGTAAACTATCAACAGTTTGGTAAATTCTAGTTAAATCAAGAGAACCGGCAGATGCCTTATTTGCAACAGGTCCTAACCTTGCCGTTTCATGATCTGGAACCACTATGAAATCCGCTCCCAAATAATAAGCCGATCTAACAATAGCACCTATATTTTGTGGGTCAGTAATACCATCGAGATAGATTCCTAACGGGTATTTAGAGCTAGATTCATCTGAAAAGTTACGGACAACCGGTTCCAGTTTCTGCACTTCGGTGTTATATAAATCGTTTACTATTGAGACCTTGTAAGTTCCTAGTTCTGGGTCACATTCACCCAACGTAGATATGATTGGAAGTTCAAGTGGCTTTGTTTCTAATACAATTCCATTATGTACTCCATTGTCGGACAATACATTTAAGTCATTTTTGCTGTCTTTTCTATCTATTCTTAAACCATATCTTTTTGCTAACTTGAAAATTTCTCCACTTGATTCTTTTGGATTATGCGTTATTAATTTATTGAACAGGCCTCTTTTATTTGCCATTAAAGCTGCCATTACAGGGAAGGTACCATAAACATATTCACTTAAGGGGTTTTTGAATGCTTGTCTAAAATCACGATTACCTCCAAATCGAGAAAATCGTTCTTCTTTTTCATGCTTTCTATATTGTCTATCTGCATCCTTTCTTTCTTTTCTGGCCCTCCTTTGTCTATCAACTTTCTGATTTAAAAACTCTCTCTCCTTTTCACTTATTGAACCATATTTCTTCATATAGAATTCGTCCTTTGTCTGTTCTCCATCATCCCAAGGTTTACGTTTTACCTGCTTAGGAAAATTTTTGTCAAAGTGTTTAGCACCTTCATTCAGATAATGGGATTTGAAAACGGGTTTGATATTTGATTCATTTTTATTCAACACATTGGATATGACAGAGAACCGTCTGATCGGGGTCTTGAGCATAGTCGTAATGTTTATAGAGGAAATTGTATCTTTCAAGGTCTTCCCTTCTGATACTGAAATATTTTATGTACTAACATCACGTGCGGTATCAGATGCTATATCAATGTGGACAAAGTAAACATACAAGGTAAGGTCCATTGAAGAAATAACAGAGTTCCAAGGCAAACAGAGTAGTCTATTGGAGAGTATTAGATCAAGAGACAAGAGACGGATGGGTAATATGTAGAAAATAATTTATGTTTTGTTTTGGATTTGCTATTTATACGTAGGTAAAGCTTCTGGTCACTTCATCTAAAGAAAAGGCACTAAAGATATACATCTCGCCTGTACATATTATTGAATATTGGTTTAAAATAAAACACCCTTAGTACTTGGAACGTCATCGGTGCCATTGCTAGAAGTAGCTTCCTTAATAGCCACAGCCAATGCCTTGAACGCACTTTCAGCTCTGTGATGATCATTGAATCCCCTTATACAGTCGACATGGATAGTGATAGCAGCACCTTGGGCAAAACTTTCCAATACATGTGGAATCATCTCGCACGACAAATCGCCTATCTTTTCTCTCTTTAATCCCAACTCAATCACTGCATATGGTCTATTGGACAAGTCAACAACGGCCCTACTTAATGCTTCGTCTAATGGAGCGAAACCACAGCCAAATCTCTTGACACCTTTCACCTGTCCGAGTGCCTTGTGAAATGCAAGGCCTAGTGTGATACCAACATCTTCAGCTGTATGGTGGTCGTCGATATGGATGTCTCCGATACACTCTATAATCAATGACCACCCAGAATGCTTGGCCAATGCATGTAGCATATGATCTAAGAACCCTATTCCAGTTTGGACCTGAATCACTTGTGTAGAGGTGGCCTGGGTCGCATGACTATCATCTTTAGTCTCATTGGCCGAATTCTTGAAAATAGACTCCTCCAACGCTATATGACCTCCTTCCAAAGAAATGGCAATTTGGATCTTTGTCTCGTTAGTGTCTCTTTTAATCGTTGCAGTCTTAGCCATCCTATTTAGTAGTATTATGGAGATTATAGGACTATGACTAACCTTGAAAAATATGAAGAATTGATATCATGCTTGGGTACTGCATATTAATAATTATGGTGCTCATCTATGAACTACCAATTCTAGATCAATAGACTCAATCTTTAATCTTACTACTTTTAATATATCCTAAAGATTTACCTTAACTAAGTAGCGAAAGCTGTTATAAAATTATAGATAGATTAGATCCCATCTAGTGAAAATGGGAGTTATCTCAAAGACTTCGTTTGAACGCACAGAGGTCATTGGTCGAGGGAAATTTGGAGTTGTTTATAAAGGCTATAACAAACAAACGAAGCAGGTAGTTGCCATAAAAGTACTAAATTTGGATACGGAGGAGGATGAAGTTATAGATGTGCAACAAGAGATACAGTTTTTGACAGAATTGAAGAATGTGCCTAATGTGACGCATTACTACGGATCATTTTTAAACGATACAAGATTATGGATTGTGATGGACTATTGTGCTGGTGGTAGTGTTCGTACGTTGCTTAAATGTGGTGTTTTTGAAGAAAAGTACATTGGTGTGATAATGAGAGAATTATTGATTGCATTACAAGCGGTTCATAAGTTAGGGTTTATACATAGAGATCTTAAAGCGGCAAATGTGTTGATTACTAAAGAAGGGAATGTCCGTCTATGTGACTTCGGAGTAGCCACACAAATCACTTCGAATGCATTGAAACGTACGACTATGGCTGGGACACCATATTGGATGGCACCGGAAGTCATTCGTGAAGGAGACACCTATAATGCGAAAGCCGATATATGGTCATTGGGGATAACTATATATGAGATTGCCACAGGAAACCCTCCTTATTGTGACAAAGACGCCATGTGGGCAATGCAAATGATATCAAAACTGACACCTCCAAGATTGGAAGGCCGGGAGTATTCATCTGCGTTGAAAGAGACTATTGCATTATGTTTAGATGAGAATCCCGAGGAAAGGCCAAGCGCAGAGGATTTATTGAAATGTAAATTTATCAAATTCTATAAAGGCCACCCAACGGTTGTACTAAAGGAAGTGATCACAAGATACTTATTATGGAGAGATAGAGATTCTTCTAGAGATTCAGTGGCTTATATGAATTTGGAGGATAATATGATGCCAACTCATCGCCGTAGTAACGAAAATAACGAAATTGAAAACGATCAGCAGCTTCAAGTTAAGTGGGATTTCGACTCTTTAAGTAGTCGTGATTATATTATTGAAAATGATATTGATATGGAACAGATTGAAGAAAACTATCAAGATTCGTACGGATACAATGAAGAAGATGCAGCGAACGAGACCTATCAGACACAATCTACATTACAGATGGGAAATACAATGAATAACACTAGATCGAAGTTTGGGACGAGTACTTTGAATAATGAATCAAATTTTTCTAACGATAGAAATAAGGCAACAGGGAGTACAACCAACTCAGAAATTCCCAAATCTCTTCTAAACTTGTTTCAAGAAGCGTCTCCGGAGATGAATGCCGTCCCCAGCACAATCGGTGGTCAAGGATTTGAATTATCCCCATCGTTTACTCCAAGTGACCAACGGTTAGAGTCACCAACAATCGAGATTCCAGATATGGATAACTATGGTGGATACACGGATAAGTCTACCACCGCCAATACTGGGCTGCAGTCTCTTAATAAACCACCTACTTTATATCATTCGCAATCTGCTTCTGGTAATTTAGAGACCAGATTTTCGACCTCAGCATCTGCCAATAGACAAAGAAAGCTCACTATATCAAATACATTTGGAAGTAATTCAAGTGCATCACACCAGCCTCCTCGTACACCTTCATCAACTACATCTTCGAACATGAAAACACCATCTCCAAAACCAGTTCCCACAACTGCTCTTATTAATGCTGCCAATGTGGCGAATACTTCGTCCCCGTCTAAATCAATGAAGGCTCTACAATCCAATTCGAATCCTCTACTTCAGCCTATAAACTTTAAATTGACAAATGAATCTAATGGCTCAAACGCCACTGGTGCATCGAACCTTGGTCCGACTAGCAATAACATCAATACTACAAACAATACCACCAGCGGTAATGGGAATTCAAATCTAGGGCCTTCACAAAGCATGAACGGTAATATGAATACTAGTGATACTAATATCAACCAACCGTCGTCTTCACATCTCCAATCTGCTGCAACTGCAAAACCAAAGAGACCAAGACCAGGATTTCATATTCAAATGCCAACCCCATCTAATTCTATCAACACACTTTCAGCATTGACCCATGACTTTGATCCGCACAACGGTAATCAGCTCTCACAGGGCGAAAATGTGAATCAATTTGGTATCAATCCGTCCCAGATTGGAAACTTGCCTTTAACTATGACTCCGGTAACGGAGAAGGAAAATCTTACCTACCCTGGAACTGGAACAGAAAATACGAATGATTCTGAGGCTACTAACGCGTCAAGTAATCCAAGACATCATCCGGTTCTGCTGAAGAAAGCTAACATTTCATCAGCAGTCCCTACATCAAACCTCCCTACAACTAGTAACCCTTCTACAATCAACTCGTTTTTGCCTAGAACTACTTCCTTAAGTGGCTCAAATGTGAGTAGAGAAAAGTCATCCCAAAGCTTCCCACAAATTCCAACTATCAATGGGGAATTTTTCCTCGACACAACACCTAAATACAAGTTGGTGAGTGAGCTAGATGCAATGATCAAATTATTCAATCAAGGGTTAGAAACGTTAGACAATGATATTTAAATATGGATTAATAATATGTATAATAGGTAAATAGACCACAAAAATATGTAACGAAAATGTCGTTCAAAATGTCGCGTAAATTATTTGAAAAACATCAAAATGAATGTTGTAGATAGCAGCATTATAAAGTTATAGTGTTTAATATTTCAATAGCAGATAAGATGGCACCTCGAATGAGACGTCGTATCACTTCCGCAAAGCGGGAAGAGATTGAAAAACAACAGAAAGCGTTATCACAAGCAATTGTGAGACCATTTGAGGTCCTTTCTGGGTTGCCTTTATCATATAATCCACCACCGAATGGTCATTATGAAGATGTTTTAAAGAATCCACTCACAACAAAAGATACAGGAGTTCTTTATAGGTCACTTATGAAGTCTAGACTAAACTATATGAATATTGGACCTATGTTTAAATTATACTGGTTAAAACAAAGTTCGTATGCAAAGAAGATGCAACAATTGGATCAAGAAAAGAATACTCATAAGACCCAAAAAGAAGATAAGTCATCAGAAAGGGTTCCTATATTGGGAAATGATGTAAGTGCAAGGGATGTAATGGTGAAGTTATGCGATGCGTCGCTTAGTATGGGGCCCCATAAATTTGAAATTCGATTATTCATTGCCAAAGATGAAAGGTCCGAAAAAAATGCCAAGAAGAAGGAGGACGATGGGGAGAATAAAGTGAAACAAGACCTGGATGTTAACCAGGAATTGGTTAGTGAAAAGGAAAAACTAGGTATGTCTGAGACGACATCAAATCCAACTAATACAGATGATAAAATAAAAGAGAACTCTGCTGAGACCAATGCGTTGAAGCCCTCAGAAGAACAGGACAAATCAGCAATGGATGATGTACCTGATACTGTAGAAAACACAAAAGAAGGAATAGATAAAGAATCTAACGAAAACATCTCTCAAAGCTCAGAAACTCCACAATCAACGACCAATGAGATGCATAATACATCAACTAACACTAATGAGTCAAACGGTGAACAAGAAACTAACACTATAGACAATCTACCGAAAGGAGAAGATCAATCGAAAACAAAATCTACATACAGTGATAAGCCGGACACATCAAGTTCCAAAGAAAATGGAAGTGATTCAGATAAGAAAGCTTCCGTAAGTGACTCTGAGAATCTAGGCAAAGATGAAATGGAAAATAAAGATAGCTCTAGTGGTTCAAACAACAATGCGAACAAATCGAAGAACCAAAATGTTTCGAATCCAGCTTCGATTACTGAGGATTTACCTACATCTAGCAATCCGGAAGCCGCTACTATAGTACAGCAACCATCAGTTGCGAATACTTCATCCATGCCTCAGTCTTCTGTTTCTACATCACAAAACCCGTCACCGACACCTCCGGCAGTCTCAAATACTAAAAATGATCCAAATAGCATGCAATCCATAGAAAATACAATAATGATAGCTAATTTAAACACAATTGCTAGAGTGGACCAGTCTTTAAATGCTTTGATGAAAATAGTTGCTCTGGGAAATGCATCACCTCAACAAATCATAACATTTCAGGGTTATATACAAAGGGCAAGGGAAATGGGACCACAACCACATCATGCATATCTATTCCCAAACGGAATACTTCCAAATCAAAGACTTAAAAAATTACCGAAAGATAAAAAACCCCCAAAAGAAAAGAAACCGCCAAAACAAAAAGTGCCGAAAGATCAAAAATTAACTGCATTTCAAGAAAAGTATTTGACTGACGCAACATTATTATTTGAATTTGTAGAAAATGCAAATGTGAGATATATGCTACCACAAGAAGCGGTATGTGAGGTGTTACCACCTGCAACTTATAATGCTGAAGAGCCTGATAATAAAGATATTTTAGTGAGCTTTTTATGGATTCATAATCAAAATGAGGTTGACAATTACAACCAGAAATTGAAAGAATATAAAGAGTTTAAGAAAAAAGAAGAGGAAGAATTGAACAAGGAAAAGTTAAAAAAAGAGGAAGAATTGAAAGGCATACAACAAAAAGGGGAAATCGTGCAAAACGAAGGACAAAAAGATGTTCAACAACCGGAGAACGAACAAAAACCAGAAGATGCACAGGAAAATGAACTAAAACTGGAAGGTGAACAGAAAGTACCCAATGAAGATAAAACGACAGAAATGAAACAAGAAGATCAGAATAATGAAGGTGAACTGGAGCCAATTAAACCAAGTAGAAGACCTCCTCCCAGAAAAGGACGTAGAAGAAGGGGTGGCCCGGTTCCTAGCAAGAAGGTAGTTTCTAAGAAAATTGAATGTCCAGTTGAACCTGAGATCAAGTATACTGCGATTTCATTTACGATCCATGGGATCCCTTCAAGATATGTTCCAATTGTAGCTAATAGTTTCAAAAAACTTGAAGATGTGCAAGAGCGTATGTCTTATATCTTGAAAAATGGTACTCGAACTGCCAGTTTTTATCTATGGTATCAAGTTGACGGTAAGCTAGACGAATTGATTGCAGAAGATGTACGTGTTCAACTAAACCACGAAGAAAAGAAAATGCAAGGTGTTACAAGTACTCAAAGTTCTACTTCTAGCGCAAAAAAACGTAAGCAAAAAGAAAAGGGGTCTGAACCAAAACCAAAGAAAAATAAAACTGAACTAGCAGTTCCAACCTCAGCTCCGATTCCAGTTACAATGTTAAGCGAAAACCAAAACCATAATCCCAGCTCAGAAACTAATTCCGCCGATATGAAGCCATCTACTGATGGATTTAAGAGCGAAACTTCCTTGACTACATAGATATTGTATAATAACAAGTTAAATTATTTGTAAATATATATACATGAGAATCGTAAGATCAGTAAAATGCCTATTTCTTAGAATTTCCTATTAAATTTAATAAGCTTTCCAATGGAATGTTATCTTTACTGTTTCTTTCAGAGGCACTGCCGAAATTTGGATTGGAAGCCTCATAGTTAGATCTATCAATAAATTCATTATTGTTGTTAGTTCGTTGCATCCAGGAACCAACCTTAATACCATCGGCATATACCTTAACTCTACCATTTTCGGTAATTTCGGCTTCATTAATCTTAAATGGCATTACAAATTGTCTTGGATGTTTACCAGGGTAATTTTTAGAGTAGTTGTTTTGCAATAAGGTTGTACGGTCATTAACGCTAGCGATGAATCCACCAATGGCTGCTTCTCTATCGCCAACCATTCTACCAGGTGCTATCGAACCATGTCTGATACCATTTGGAGAATTAGCTAATCTACCTTTTTGGGTATATGAAAATCCTCCTGTACCTTGAATCTTGTTGGTTGGTGCCCTGTTAGTAGTTCTACCTTCCTTCTTTGATAAATCTATCAAGCCGAGTTCCTGCTTTTTAATATCCGATGTTGTAGCTAAAAATTCTTTCAATAACTTAACAATCTTGGATGGTATGTTTGACATAACCGATTCTGGGCTATTCTTGACTAACCATGCTTGAAATTTCTTATATAAAGCTGGATTCTTTTGAAGTAACCTTTTAACATCTGCTCCAGTAGCATTGTTAGTTAAATTGAACTTAGATAAGACACTGTCTAATTGAGAGTTAGATGAATCAGTAGATTTCGTAGTCTTGCTTGGAAATAATGGATTGTTCTCGTTAAAATAGTTTTTCACTGCAACTCCCGTTTCTTGAAATTTCAATCTATTATATAATGGACCCGAATAACTTTCAACATCTGGCATATTTTTAGGGTTATCGATGTCATTATACACAATATGAGAAAATCCAATCTGTTTAGGCAACGCTGTCTTGATACCGAAGTTTGATCTAATAGCACTAGATTTTGGCGTGTAGATTATTTGATGACTTGGTACATTGTCACGCCCTCTCAAAGTTCTATGTAAAGGCGTAGCAACCTGAGCTAACTTGGAGTTCTTGAACAAGTTATAAAGCTCCTGGTTCTTCATTTTATTGGTGTTGTTTGAAGCCTTAATTCGAATACCCTCTATGTTGAAATTTTCAAAAAAAAAGTTCAAGATCGGTTTTGTGTAATTTTGTTTAAAAGTTAAGAATATTGATTTACCCGGAAAACACTATCTATACTTATACTATACAATGGTATACAAGGCTGATCAACAAGCGTACGAGAAGCTTATTCCAAATCTATTAAACTCTGGTGTATTAGTAACTGGATTCAAAATCATTTTGACTCCTGTAGTAACCAAAAAGTCTTTGCATCTACCCTTCCATAAGAGCTTTAACATTTTATCGTTTAGACTGGTTGACAATTTAATTACACTCGAGAAGTCACTTTCGTTAACAAGATTTTCAAACGCTGTCATTGCAGTTTCGTTATTAGAATCGGCTTGACTTTCGAGTGGTGGTGGACTTACCTCCTCTAACTCGTTTTTCGTAGAAGGTAGTAATGTGGGGTTTATATGATAATAGTTATCAAACGTCTGAATTGGACTTATGATAACATTAGAATTATTCTTGTAGTCTAGAACGTCAGGAGATCGTATATGTACTGTACCCTTGGAATCGGTGCTATTATTACTCAAAACTTGTGAATCATTGTTTTTGATACGCGGTGGAGTAGCAGCAGAATTAGATGTATTGTTGCTGGAATAATTATATATTTCAAACCCCAAGGAAAGATTACTGGCATATGAGAACACATTAAAATCATACTTCGAGCAAAATGTGGAGGCAACTGAGGTTTTGACAGTATAAGCTGAGGATATATGCCCCAAAATCGGGTTACAGGCCAATGTCATCGTCAAAGGCTTTCCTGTGGATGTGGACCTAGTCGAATATCTAAATGCTGTAGATAACCCTGGACTCATACTTAATGCTGCGTACCATATTTCGGTACCTATGGATATAACCGAATTGTCAAACTTTGGAATCAAATTCGAGTTGTTAATGGACCTGTTCAAATTCGATTCCAGGCTGCCCATGTTGTACAAGCAGCGGAAACCAAATAGCGCTTCGTTTGTAGAATATATGAATTCTCTCAGTAGTTTTGGTGCGTTTTTCTGTAAGTAGACGATCATTGTCCCATTCTTATCCAAATGTGGATTATTGATGCACTTAATCAACAACTGCGTCTGCGGTGAGATCCTCTTAATTATCATGGCCTCCAATGCTGAACCAGGGAAGTACATTCGACCATATAACAATGAATCATGTGTATTTTTGTATACCGGGTTCTGTAACGCATTTGTTGTTGATGGGTTGAGTTCAAGCATTTTGAATCCAGAAATAGCATCCTGTAATGAAATGTCCTTAGTACCCACTGTATTCCGTAAAGGAATTGAAGAATATAGATATGCCAATGACCCATTTATTGAATGATAATTCGATAATGTGAAACTCGAAGCCAGATGTGCCGTAGCTTTCGATGATAAATCTACTTTACACCCATTAGGAATGGGAAATTCCAACAATGCCAGTGATGTAGCAGTTATATTAGAAAAAATATTATCCTCATTCCAATTAGTGGATTTATAAAAACATTTCTGGAGATATTCCATGTATGTATACATCTAGATGTTGTATAATAAGCCTAATCTATTCTATACCAATGTTGGTTTCTGTAGACATAATAAACAGTTTCTGATGGTCTTGTGAACTAAAGTATGTGCAGGATACTACATATATAGTAAACTATCATAGACGTTCTGTAACGCCTATATAGGGTATGTTATACACGATAATGGCATTATATCGTAAGAGAATGTATCATACAAGAAGAGAATAAGTAGTAAGTTATGCAAATAATTTTGATGGAAAAAAGTAATCTAGCTGGTACATGTGATAGACTATATATTCTTTAGGTCGTTTAGGCTTTCCACTAAGCTGTCTATCTCTGGGAAATCGGGACGGAACAATTCAGACTTCTCTTGCGTTGTTCTTCTCTTGGTAGTGGACGCAATTTCGTTTTCGTCGATCAAGTAGAAAATTAAAAATTCGATGACTTTGAAATTGAGTTCCTGTTGTTTGGACGGTTGTGAATCCTTATGCGGTGGAAAAGATGATAGCTGTAGTTTCTTTATGACGATTGAACATCCATTGTTCTCCTCGAATACTCGAAAATTGGTCAAATCTTTCAATAGTATGTGGATCAAAGTAGAAATAAACGAAATGGTGACTTCAACGGGAAGTTGAGGTTCGTCATCACCGCCATCGGTAATTCGTACAAAATTGAGCATCGTGTTCATATTATTCAGTCTATTGAATATTTTTCTGGATTCGGGATGGAGCAAGAGCAAACCCTGTAGTAGCCTGTTACAAGTCAAAATCATGTTTATTTCAACGCGTCCAATATCATCCCATATGACCTTGTAAAACTGGATAAGATGGCTAGTTATATTATATTGGAAATTGTCTTGAAGACTGATGAAGTTGACCAATTTGGCATTTCTAGGTATCTGAGGATTTTTCCTGGAAGCTGTTATGTATGGCAATAATAGGGATAAAACTTCCTCTAATTTCACGATTCCTTGAATTAAATCATCAAGACGTCTTGAATCAAGGTGATCTATGATCTCCAGTATCGTACCTTCCATGGTTATGGCTCTTACCTTAATACGTAATCTTCATGAAGCTTTATCGTGAAATGTAAACAATAATCATCCCTGCAGATAGTACAGCATAAGGCTGATAATTAATTAGCCAACATTAGAAGACTTCTAGTATCGTGTTCTTTAGCTTTGATTCTAACTATTATCTATATTATCATTAAAATAATAACTAGCAAGAACTAAGAAGAAATCTCTGTGTATTTGAATTACATAAAGAGTGATAGGGAGTGTTAAAATGGTACAGGATTCGGATGGTTCAATATCCGGTATCATACTCGGATGCTCTGTAGCTATCATATCATCGGCGATTCAATCTCTAGGTATTACATTGCAAAGAAAATCACATTTGTTAACACACTGTATTGGTCACAACCACCATTATCATCAGAGATATAAAAGGAATATGTGGTTTTTGGGATTTATGTTATTTATAATTGCTAACATTTTTGGATCATTGATACAGCTCACTACGTTGCCGTTGATAATTTTATCACCGTTACAGAGTATCGGACTCATATTCAATGCAATTT
The DNA here is from genome assembly GCA_024586305.1 of Debaryomyces sp. S3305. Classification (NCBI taxonomy): domain Eukaryota; kingdom Fungi; phylum Ascomycota; class Pichiomycetes; order Serinales; family Debaryomycetaceae; genus Debaryomyces; species Debaryomyces sp. S3305. The sequence continues at coordinate 64,388 of JAMYHY010000061.1, forward strand.
TAAGTTGTCTACTATTGCCAGGTGAAAAGTTTACAAAAAAGTTAGCGATAGGAACTATGGTTATAGCTAATGGGGCGTTCATCGTAGCATTCAATGGTAATGTGGAACCAGCGCCCGTAGATGATAATAAGAATAAAGAATTTAAGTTAATATTGGAAAAGTTAACCCGTAAGTCATTTCTTGGGTGGTTTATGACCACCTACTTTGTGATTGCAGTATTAATTCTCTTGAATTTAATCATATCACGCAGGAAACAGAATTTGAAAAGATTAAGAAAAAGAAGGAGTAGGTTACAGACTACATTGCTTTCTAAATACCAGTTTACAATGGGGATTAATTACGGTTTAATAGCAGGAACTTTAACGGCTCATACTTTCTTGTTTGCCAAATCATTGATTGATGTGGTCATAGAAATAATCTTACGTGATAAGCACAGTTTCAGTAATATATTCCAGTCAAGTAACTTCACACCATATTTGTTATTAATCATAATGCTTGCAATAATTGCTTGTCAATTAACAGCGTTTAATTTAGGACTAACCCAAATATCCACTTCAATATTATATCCATTATGCTTCTTGGTCTTCAACCTTGTTAATCTTATTAATGACTTAGTTTTCAATTCACTACTATCTGACCATAGAATTACATATGGACAATTATCAATGGTTATATTCGGATTGATTGGGGTATTATTAGGCGTGGTAATTATTAGCTGTGACTCCACGTATGGCGATAGCGGTAAAGATGATATTAATAACTTGAAGTTTCCTTATAACGAGAATTCAACATTATTAAGCCCTTCCACATACAGTTTACATACCATAGAAAGTTCGAAGATGTCGTACGAGCAAAATCAGTTAATAAACCTGCTTGGAATATAAGTTATAATATATATAAATATATATAGATTGACGATGAATTATGATAGTATTAGATTAAAGTCATTTTCGAATATGTATTTACTTGCTACTTCCAAAAACAGGTAATTGGATAGGATTAGCTATAAAATAGGAATTTTGCTTATTAGCTGTACCAGCAAAAGCACACCACCAACCACTAACTGCAGCGATAATAGCAAAGACACCACCTGCCTTCGAAACTGCAGCATTACCAGTAAAATTAGCAATAGCTAAAAGGAGAAAGGTGAAATCCAACCCAATAAATAAGGATAAAAACATAACTGTTGATTTCACGGCCATTAAAGTCATTAACATTGTGAAAATAAACCAGCCAATGAGGAACAAGCCGGTAGCATTTGCTAGCTGCTCTGGTTCGTCGGCGTAGGCGTCAATGATCCCAAATGACTTAATGAATAGAGTCGAAAATGCAAGCCAAAAAGATCCATAGCTGGTCAAGACTGTTCCAGCGAAGGTATTACCAATGATAAGTTCCCAAATGCCAGTCAAAAAATCCATGGTTCCAGCATGAAATAAAGCTAATCCAACCACAACGTTAGGGACGGCGATTCCCATGGCACCAGTATAATATAGCCCAAGTACAAGGGTTGTGAGACCAAACGCTGCTAGACCCAAGGCTGCTGCATTCCCAAACTGGTGAACAGGATATGGAGCATATCTATCTGGATTCAATGTACCTCCAAAGGCTGTCATTAACTCATGTCTGTAAAACATTTTATCCCCAAGACGTATTAACTCTTCTCCATCTCCACAAATGACAATCTCACTGGGCTTGTAGCTTTCGTGAGACACTTTCGCCTTCAATTCTATGGGGTCTGTTGATGTCATACTACTTTCTGTGTTAGTCTTATCTCAAAATACTTTTTGCAAATTAAAATCATAAACTATATATATATATATATATATACCTTTGAAACGAACACCAGCATACCGATACCCAAAGTTTGGATCTAGGTAGATTGAGGAGATCTAGCAAGATACTTAATAAAACAATAGCTACTTTTCGTTTAGGATGCAAAAACAGAAACATTTCTTGGATCAATCATTGCTGATTACCCTCTGCTGGGGTTCTTGTAGTTTTGCAGTTAAAGGCTACGGATATTCAATACATTTCGGAAATTACTTCATTAGGATTTAGGAACCGGGTCGGGTATCAAGCACTTATGTTTAGCATTAAGTTATACTATGGTTACGAATCTGTATCCTTACAATAGGTAGAAGAGGAATCGTACCAAAACTGGGGTAGTAAAATTGGTGTACGTATCTAAATCTGATGCATATATGTATGTATAAAAGAGTTCTTCATTCTTGAATGTAGGTTTTCGGGGTTTAGAAATTAATGCAAGAGATTTATTCTATACTTGAAATGTAGTAAGTGTACATGTTGCGGAGAGGAACTTTCTTTCCTTTTTAAAATTAGTGACTACAATGCGTTAGATCTACCTTCTTCGGATATCATGTATTATAATGTAGCAAACTCCTATCATCTTAGGAAGTAAAATGTCAGAGAAAATCACATTCTCGTGGTCGACACTGTGAAGAAAACTCTATTATAAACTTCACCCGCTTTTAAAGTAGTGGAGACCTTTCAACTTAATAAGTGTAGATGTTATTGTTAGGGGGGGGGAGATTTATTTATATGTTGATCTTCAAATTTTTACCACAGAAACTATATAATCAATTGAGAATCGGGGATAACATCAAATTTGGTAGTTCGGACTTTTGAGGAAGCTACGTAAATTGACTAATACATACTGGCTCATGTAATCTTTAGTTTTCTATCATAAATACGTAGATGGGAATTACCGTGGTTTCATAACGATTTTGCTGGACTTCAACAACAATGCCCATTGAAACAGACCCTAAAACGAATCACATTGAAACTCTGCTACACATGTTATGTAATTATCACTCATGTCTTTCCTAAAAATTTACTTCATCCATTACGACTATGATACTTCTCATAGTATGTCCCCATATTGTATCTTATCATTTATGCATTACGTTCTCTCACTCTATTAACTCACCTTTTTTTCACTTCTTTAATTTTAAACCTGTGTTCTTGGTTTATCTCACTATAATCATTCATCTCACCAATAATCTATATAGCATACTTCATTAACTTACTCTCATTATTGTACCCTATATTTATCTTATATAAATCCATATAATATTGTTACTATAACGGTATTCCCACCTCAATCATACCATTCTATTAATCAAAACCCAATATGTATTTCTATCTAAACGGAATGTTTGTATATCTACTTTGGTTAAACCAGTGAAATAAATAACAATTTGAATGTTGCATTTCCTTAATCATCCCACGACAATTAAATTAGAGATACTTTGAAACCTCTTTCTCGGCGTAGTTCCAATACTTCTCACCATTCTCACCATTTGCACCTTCTTCAATATCTTTTCTTATTATACCAAATCTACCAAAAGAAATGATCATTCTATGGTTATTATTTTCTGCTGTTACTTCAGGGGAAACAGCTGCAAACATCTCGGTGTATGCACCAAAAACTGCATCATACAAAAGCAAGTTCAAAACCGACCTCACAAAACCTGGTAAATGTCTTTGCAAGTCAGTTTTTAACCCCCCAGGGCATAATGATACTGAAACTATATTTTCATTGGAATACCTTTTTGACCACTGGATTGCATTCATAATAACGCCAGCCTTGGATTGGCCATATATTTCACCATTTGCATATTTTTTGGAAGGATCTTGAAAATTAACATCGTCCCAGTAGATCCCTCCTTTATCAGGAGCACTTAAATGAGCAGTAGAGGAAGCCCATACAACACGACTTAAATTCGTTGGATTTTTCTTAGAAGTTTCGATAAAAATTGGGTCCAATAACTTTTGCAATAAAAATGGTCCGAGAACGTTAGTACCCCATTGTAAATCATAACCTTGTGCTGTTTTGGATCCCATGGGAGGAGTCATGACACCTGCATTATGAATGATAATATCTAATCTATCTTCTTCTTTTAAGAAATCGTTCGCAGTTTGCTTGACCGTAGGTAAATCACCTAAATCAAGTTTAATAAATCGCAAATTCACGTCCTTATTCTGTTCTCGCTTGATTTCCATTTGAATGTTATCTATCGCTAGTTTGGTTTTTGCTTCATTTCTAGAGAGAATATAGACCTTGGCATTACAGACACCAGACATCAATTTAGCAGTTTGATAACCAACCCCGGTGTTACCACCAGTAACAATCACTACTTTGCCAGTTAAATCTGGGTATTCAGTAGGAACGAAAGTCGGTTTGGGGGGCCAAAAAATTGAAAGGAGTTGTTTCGCTTCCACCCAGGAGAGACTTGGTGCTAACATTTCTGACTTTTCTTTTTTAATGAATTTTGCGCTGATATGAAATGCAGACAGCGTACTTCTTATTTATATGGTCTCCGGTTAATTGCCTTATTTCTAATCAAATCTTGAATAATGAAATAAGCTAACTTGAAACAAGACAATAATGCGGTTTTACTTAATTCCGTTAATTGCGGATTAGGTAACACCGTTAATTGCGACACTGATATTCGCGCACTAAGGAGATAAATTGTTTTATAGCGGTTCAAATTTAACTCCCTTAATGGCGGTTCGGATAAAGCCGTTAAGTGCGGCCTTGCTTGTTTCGGGTGCAGTCCTACCTGCTATCGCCTGATACTGTTGCTTGGGTGCAAAAACGTGTCTCCGAAATCCAAGTGCGTAAGGATCTATCATCATCCTTCTTTATAAAAGGTTCACATAGCACCTTAATCGAACATAAATTGTAAATGTAGGCTACTAGATTGATATTTCCATAAAATATTAGCTTTCTATTACCATCTACTGAGATTAAAGATCATTCAAAAAGGGATCGGTGTTATAATTGAGAAACGACAAGAACTCGTCAAATGTCGCTTCGTAATGTATATCTTTAGTCCAAAAGTCATTGATGGCCGCAGAGTTTATATTCGCTCTTGATTTTGACACATTATCCAAAATGGGGAAGTTTCTAGGCTGCAAAATTTCAGCATTGTTATTACGCAAATAATTCATGAAGTACTTTAATGTAATACATATATGGTAACAGTCAAAATAACGTACCGAAAGGTTAGTACTCAATAAGTGATATTCTTCAAATTTCAGAATTAGACCACGTAGAGTTTCTTTTTCATTTCCACCGTATACTTGAACCCATGCTAGAGTGCTGGACGAGTCGTCGAGTTTGAAGCTCCTAAAAGCTTCTGTTATTGAGACTTCTCCTTTTAAGCTTCTGATTAAAACTCCACTTATGAGTAAGAACACAACCTTTACAGGATTCCATATCGTAGGAGCTATTACTGTCTCAAACTCCAAGCACGTTACAATAGTAGGATCTTTTGCAAATTCATAGCCTACTCTAATGATATTCAACCCCGTTTCAATTACAATATGTAAATACTTTTTTCCGTGATCACCTAAACTAATAAAACACAAATATGCTAAGGAGAATAGTTTTCGCATCAACATCATACGGAGCATAAGCTCTAGGACATTATCGGCCTTGTTAGCTGGATATAGCTGATTGAATGCTCTCATTTTGTTATTGAGCATGTCTTCAAACTCTGAGATCAACTTGTCAATTTCAAATATATTTATTCCCAGGTTATCTTGCGTCAAAAGCACTGCTCGTCGGATTAATCTTGAGGCAATGTAATTAAGTTTAAAAAATTTCTCTAGTTTGAGTTCTTCGTTCGGCAACCAGAGTTGCTCACTCTCCAAATTAGTGAACGGTGGATGAGTTTCAACCTCATTCTCGTGTATCAACATGGGCACCCCTAAATCAAAAGCCTGTAGCGAATCGAAATACATAAGCAAGGCCCAAACTTTTCTCCACAAGTGTATATCGTTATTATCCAAATCGAGCAATTTGAGGTTACTTGGATCTTTATGAAGCCCATGAAAGCCTAGCCATTTGCACGGCCACAGAAACTAATATATTCAAGTCAGCCGCTAGATTGTCATTCTCTGGACTTTGCATGTGGTACACACGTAATAACAAAATTGCTTGGATTTTCCTGAAATCAATTTTTTCTAGACTACCGGGATTGATCATGAGCCGTTTCGAGTATTCAATATAGGAAGACGAAATATCCACATCGCACCTCAAGATATCCTGCACTAATTCACGATCGGATACCAGCAACGAATTATTATGGTGCTCCTTTAATGGTAATGTGAGGTAGGCAAACCTTAGCATAGTTAAAAGAATGGAGATTGTACTTCTCTTATAAACTATGTCCTCTTGTGAAACGTGTTGCTTCTTCTTAAAAATAAGACATATCTCATTCATAAATATCTTCTCATCAAAGAATGGTGCAAATTTGTAACACACTTTGAAAAATCTTTGCACCAATGCATTGACAATCCTGAGCGACGGGAGCTCTGGAAAATCCTCAAACAGAGCGCCTGTTTGCCCACAGATGTCCGGTGCAGAATCCTCATTAAATATTCGATCATCTTGGATTTCAAGAAATGTGTTTTTTAATTTGAACTTCTTTAATTGATCCGACATGTAATCTGCAAACAATTCCGGTGTGTATTTATCGTTCATCATAAGAAACGTAGTCGATGTGGATCCAAAGTAACACATTCTTAAGTGCTTGACGCTCATATTAACCACTTTCTGATCTGTGTGCAATATCATGTCTTCTGTTTGTTTTTTACTCCCTTGTTCGTTGCTTTCCAGCAATGGAGGCGAGCTACTGGTAGAGAAAGTCTGCAGCTGGGAGCCCAAACCAACCAGTTGTTTCTCTATCCTTGCTTCAAGCGTAGTAATTCTCGATCTCAATTTAAATATTTCTTTTTGTAAGCTAGCTGTAGATGTGCTTTCAGGGGGACCTTCCATCAACCATGCCGTTTGATCGTATTTACATAAATGACCTGTATTATTCTCGGAACAGCTCCCACAAAAAGGTGTTTTCCTATCACATTTGATCTTTTTCACTCGACAGACTGAACAGGACTTAGGAATTCTTACTCTATTCTTTTTCATCCTGTCTCTCTTGGCATCTTTTTGACTTCAATAGGTTTCCTACTTCAAGCCTTTTGGGTTAAAGAATTCCAATTTACTTCTTTTGATAGTGAAGTCACATGACTCATATTATAACTCTTTAAACAATATCTATATTAGAAAATCAAAACACAACCCATGATGGCTTCTTAGCGTAGTACTAGAGACTTGTCTTTCAAAGGTGAAGAAGAAAGGAATGAAGGGTACTCTTCAAAACTAGTATTCGAATGCAAATTTGTTAGTGATGCCAGCAAATTCTTATATCGGACTATCACCAGCTTTCCAGATGTAATAAAAACTTCAAGATGGCTTCCAACAGCAAATTCTACAGGGTTATTACAATATTTTCATCTGTAAGTCTGTTATATGGTAGACCGGATCATGACTGGCTCTCTTTCGTACAGACGTAAAATAATGTTGCATAAAAATTACACAAAAGTGAACTTATAGGTGGAATTTATTCAGCTCATCTCTAAATTCTTGACACTTATTGCCATGTCATCCACCAAAAGGTTGAAGAGAAATCCGACTATAGTATGTTATAGAGATGTACAAGAGCTAATTATCCTAAAAGACTGGTTTTATAATTTTGATGATTCCAGAGATAATAGATATAGAGCGATCCAGAAAGTAAAAGCTTTATCATCTAGAGGGAAACTACCACATGCAATAGAGTCGACATCATTGTTAACTTCTATCATATTAACTGACCCCAGCGAAGAAGGGTCTAACAATGACTCGAATGTTCTACAATTATCTTATACGATGGCTCTCATCAGATTTGTTAATGGGTTGCTAGATCCATTTCAACAGTCGAATTTTGCGATACCACTACACCAATTAGCAAAAAACCTAAATCTTCCTAGTTTCTTTGTTGAATTAAGACATATGGGGACACATGAGTTATTACCCAATTTAAATATTTTGAGAATAGCAAGTAGACAGGCTTTAAATTGGTTGTACGATAATTACTGGAATCACGTCGAAGAGACGGACTACTTGGAAGATTCCGAAGATAATGAAGGTGAAAAATTAGAGATAAATAGAGTCACACCCATTATTGAATCTTGCATTACAAATTTGAAAGTTTTCAAGAAAATTCGGAAACAGGATCTAAGTCTAGTAATTAAGTTTGGAAATTCCTCGGAGTCAGGCATAAAATATTGGAAAGCAATTGGTAATCTAAAGGGTCGTTTACTAGGAGACCCAGAAGTTCTTATTAAGACACTTATATTCAAGAACTTTTTAGTTTATAACCACGACAAACTTCAAGTTAAGGAATCTAAAAAGTACAGATTTAATTCTTTACTCATTAAACTATACAAACCACTCATTGAAGAGTTTGGGACTGATTTTAAATTGCAATTGTTATTCAGTATTTTCAGTTCCTTAAATGCATATATACATGATGATATTCAATCATTGGATATGAAACTCGGCTTCGAATTCAAGCATGGAGATGAGATCAAACAAATTAAAGAATGGGCTTCGTTCCTCATTCTGGACCTCTTGTTGCTTCGCATTGTGACTTCAGAGATATACAAATGTGATTCATATGGGGTACTTGTCAACTTAATGATTGATAAAATTCAAAAAGTCGATATAATCTACCAGCTTGAATTCATGCAGGTACTACAATCGTCGCTTGAAAAATTGCAAGCAAACTCACAAAGTAAAAAGGATTTGTGCTCTAAAGTAACCGCATTATGCAAGCAAACAAAGATTAAATCTCTAGCGGCCCCACCATCGTTGGATGATATACTAAACGGTGCTATATCAGAAGAGTCATCTGAAAGACCCTCAAAAAAACAAAAAACCGCCACACATATTAAGCCTATATGCTTATTTGAAGAGCATGCGAGCTGGAGCCCAGTACCGTTTGGTACGTCCTAATCATCCCCAACATCCCTCTAAAGGTGTATTTCTAATCCAGAATCTATAACTAAATACTTGTACATAGCCAGCTAGTTTATGATAATGTGTTATATACAGGATGTTTAATGTGGCGGTTAGTTTATCGTTATCTAATCACTTCCCTCACATATTAATTCACCATACTATACTAACTATTTAGTAATCCTGATAAAGCTGCATCGTTAATACAGTAGACGTAAAGGGATATCGAATTTGTTTGCAAAATGAGTCCACAATGGATGCCGCAAAATATTCAGAAAAGACTATTGCTTTATGTTTTACAACAGCTTTCATTGTTTTCAGAGATTGATTTACCTAACTTAGAAGAGGTATCATTAAATAATATTGTGTTGAAAAATGTATCCATAGACCCTGACAAAGTAGGCAAGCTACCTGGTTGTAACTTAAGATATGGACAAGTTGGTAGTTTAGAATTGAATGGAGGAGTCATGGGTGGAGTTAGCATTGATGCTAGTAATGTGGAAATTGTCATTGCCCCAGATTTTGATATGAAAGAAGAAATTAGTAATAATGTTCAATTTCTGTTGGCTCAAAGTACGGCTGATCTTGCCAATACTTTAATGGTTGATAAATTATCCAATGAAAATGAATCATCCGAAGATGAGACAGATACAGTGGTGCCTTCAGTGTCATCTAAGTCCAGATCAAATTCAAGCTCATCTGGTTCGTCCGCTAGAACAAGGCCCTCTGCATTAAGTGGAGTTATGACTAGAGCAGTCGAAATGGCTTTGCTGAGGTTGCAAGTTAAAGTAACTAATTTAAATATCAAGATAGTCTCAGAATCAACAGATTTAGTCTTAAAAGTTGACGAGGCATTATTAAACACTATCAATGGCACAAGACATGTCAAGATTAAGGGTGTTAAATTGATTACTTTGAAGCCTGAGGTGAACCCTGGTGAATCTTCGGATGACAGTCCGGAGCAAGAATCGCCAAAAGAATCAGAAAACAGCAATACTTCTGATGATGACGAAGATAACGATAATGAATACGGTGATGAATCTTTAATGAACAGCATGGTATTTACTCATGATGAAGCTAGCTCGATTTATATGAGTGCAATATCCCAATCTTTTAACAAACCGAGCAATAACGATGACACGGCACATACAGAGGCTGCACCAGAAAACAAAGAATCGCCAATATTACTATATATTGATGACATAAATATTGAATTCGAGGGACTAAGTAATATCACAAATTTAGAAATTGACGTAGGTGAAATCAAAGTTGCAGCTGTCCCCATAACACCGACTATAATATCAATTTTCAATAATATATCACATAATCTTAAACTAAAGTATTATCAACAACGCAAACTGAACATACATAAACAAAGATTTAAATCAAACTTAAGTTTCCCCCAATATGCTGATGACAATGATGAGGTTGAAGATGAAAATGAACAAATGTCGATATTAGATGACAATGGAGCTTCCTCAGGTCCTTTTTTTGATAGACTTCGGATACATAACATTATAGTAAGTGCAACATCAGCTTTGTTACCAACAGGGAATTTTGCATCTGCATCTAATTCACTTAATTTTATGTTCCACAACCTTAATATAAAATATAAAAACGAAGCACTTATTTATGGCGGTATTGAAGTCTTCAAAATTGTCAAAATTACCAATAATCAGGAAATTGAGGTTCTTAAATTTAATAATAGCACTGCACCAACTAATACAGAACCAAAACCATCAGACGAATCTGCGGGATCGACATCAGCACCTTCTAATTCTTCTAAGGCTGATATTCGATTTGAAGTTTTTACGAAACTTGATAATGAAATAAAACATCTAGAATTTACAAGTTTGTTTTCAAAGCAGGCTTTTATAAACTTGGATAAGTCTGTTTTACTCTTACTATCGAATTTCGGCATTTCTGTATCATCGATCTATGACAGTTATAATACAATGAGATCTACAATGAATTCAGTGAACCTGTTTAAGGCTAATACAAACATTAATGGGGAACCCAGAGATGCTTCATCAATTGGAGTAGCGAAAGAATCAAATCTTCAGATTATATTACAAACGGCGTCAACTACAATAAACGTAAAACTTTCCGACAACCATTTGAAAGCTATTATATATCCCATTTCATTTAATTTGTTGAAACAAGGTATGAGCATTAATAAAATATTGATAAGTACTGTTTCTGGTGAGATTGAAACTCTAATATCTACGTTGTCTAATATTCAATTATCAACTAAATCACAAGAATTTAAATCATTTAGTAATAAGTCCGGATACTCTAATGGTAACAATGATTCATTTCCACGTGAAACTATGCTTGGTTCAAGCCTAACATTAAGTGTATCCAAAATCTCATCTAAAGCCAGTCTAAAGGAATTGAAACTATTAATTAGGGATTTTGCTGATTTTTCATCATCCTGGAAATTATTATCGTTGCAGGTTAATTCTTTGAAAAATTCTGCAAAAGATAAAGGATTTGTTATAAGTAGTAAATCCAATAAGAATGAAAGTTCTTCCATACTACTGAACTCGATGTATTCTAATCAAAGACGACCAAGAAGGTCTAACTTCAATAATCCTAGTTTGGTGAATACAAACCGTTCTAACTTAGTGTCTTTTAGACTATACGTTGATAATATTGAGTTCTGCATAACAAATGTTTTACCGAAATTAGGGGATTTTGATTTCCAACTAGAAAAGGTATCTTTCTACAAGCTCAATAATGATATACAAGGCTCGATTCATACTGTGAAAGTTGAGAGGAATTCAGGAAATGGGGAGGCTGTAAACGATTTTATTTATGAATTTCAACGAAAAAGGTATAACAAAATCAATATTCCTTTGATTCTAGTTAATATTAAAAGTAACGACAAAGTAAATACCATAGATATATCCTTGCGGAATTTCTTGATTGAGTATTATACTCGCTGGCTTGAATTATTGGAAAAAGAAATTGATGAAAATGCCGTTCTACATGACATTACAGGCCAAAAAAGAGAGCCAAGTTCCCTCAATTCACCCTCTAAAAGGCTTGATATTAGGTTTTCATTATATGATTGTGTAATTGGGTTGAATCCTGGGAGATTGAATTGCAAGAGCTTATTAATTATAAACAAGGGTAACTCCGACGTAACATTTGGATTACATCAATTTTATATCAAAAGTTCATTGAGGAATTTGTCATTATTAATTATTGATGATGTGAAAAACATCAACTTATCTAAAACAGATAGAGAAGCGGCTTCAAAGCCAACAAGTACAGCGTACATTTCTCCCTTATCGTGGTTCACATCAATTGGATATATTTCAGTTGGTAACATTAATTGTATTCATCTTGGGATCACTGTTAACACAGGAATTCAAGAAATTATTGAAAGAAATGAAAAGTTGGGTCTTCAAGATAATCTAGCGTTGTTGGATATTAAGATTAACTCTGATGAACATCAACTTGATCTTTGCGCAGATTCAGCGCATGTTTTGATTCAAATGATAAATGATTTGAAGCCGCCGTTAAGCTTCACAGATGAAGAAAAATTAAAAGTAACGGTTAATGACCCTATTAACCTTTTGGATGAAATAGGCCAGAATGTATTTATAAATGAATCAATCATGAAGTCAGCAGGTCATTCAGAGACATTCGAGAATCTCACAATATCTAGAAAGAATTCTGATGCAAATTCGAATGCAAATGATATTAATATTGTTGAGGAGTATTATGACGGCTCGCATACTTCATCACAAAGTCTTGAAAATGGTTTTAATAAACTAAGCATTAGTGAATCTGACAATGCAAAGGATGATGCATCTTCTTTTTCGTTTGATGAAGAACATTTTAGTAGTAATGGTGCAGATCGAAACAATACTGAAGTATTTCCCATAAAAATGAATATTAATCTTTCTAAAACTAAAATTTATTTATATGATGGGTTTGATTGGAAAGGTACTAGAAAAACAATTAAAGGAGCTGTTAGGAGAGTAGAGGCTCAAGCATTGCAGGAATTAGAGAGGGTAAAAGAACATGAGTCTAGGAAACATTTGAAAAGAAATATGCAAGTTACATTTGATGAGCCAGAAAGTAACACTACAGAAGATAACGATGAGAATGATCAAGAAACTTATGATGGAAATAGCTCTGATAATCAACTGCTAATCGGCGAAACTTTATTCCAGTCAATTCATCTTAGTGTACCAAAAGGTTCCAATCCCTCAAGTTTAACTAAAAATATCAATAAATCTGTTCAGAATTATTTTGATAATGAAGATTCAAATGATCTGAGCATAAACTACAACATCGAAACTGGGAGAAACTATAAGAATTTGAAGTTACGTCGGTCTAAGAATCATAAAATCTCTATCGATTTAAAAAATATTGAAGTCAATATGGCGATACTAACCACACGAGACCCAAGAAGAGATAAGAATGTTCCTAATGTGAAATATGAAGTCACTAATTCCATAGATTTAAGGATTGAAGATATTGATATATATGACAATATTCCGAACTCTACCTGGAACAAATTTTTAAGTTACATGAATTCTTTGGGGGAGCGAGAAATTGGGACTAGTATGATTAAGGCATCAATTACTAACGTAAGACCTAATCCCGAGTTATGTTCAACTGAAGCTATGATAGACATATCAATTTTGCCCATTAGACTCCATGTCGATCAGGACGCTTTAGACTTTTTTATAAGGTTCTTTGATTTTAAAGATAAGAGATTTGAATTACCTATAGACGAAATTATATATATTCAAATGTTCAAGATGAGCAGTATAAAGTTAAAGTTGGACTATAAACCAAAAAAAATCGACTATTCTGGCATTAGATCTGGAAAAGTCTCAGAATTCGTCAATTTTTTCATATTAGATGGGTCTGAACTAAGCTTGCCAAAACTAAAGCTTTATGGAATTCTAGGAATGCCTATGTTAGGAGCAGAACTAACCAAGGCATGGACACCGAATATTCAACAAACCCAATTATCGGGGCTTCTCGCTGGATTATCCCCGTTCAGATCCATAGTCAACATAGGCGGCGGTTTCAAAGATCTCGTTGCAGTACCTATCAAAGAATATCGAAAAGACGGTAGACTAATGAGAAGTTTACAGAAAGGAACTTCGAAATTTGCCAAGACGACTGGTTACGAATTGCTAAACTTGGGCGCTAAATTGGCCTCTGGTACACAGGTTGTATTGGAACAATCGGAACAAGTGTTTGGCGGAGAAGGATCGTCAGCAAGGTCTCCAAAGAACAAGAGTGACAATCATGGAAAAATAGAAGATGACGACAATGAAGATATTTACACTTCAAGCAATACCAGTAAAGGAAATAGCAACTTATTAGCTTCATCCCAATTGCTCAATAAATCTATTGCAGTAGATAACGACCCATACGGTAAGAAGAAATTGTACTCATATATTGAATTAGACGAGTCTGATGATATTGATGACAAAATTCTAGAGAATTCACTATTGTTAATGAATCCTAAGGACATCAAAGAATCAAGGCAACTCCAGGCCGTGAGCGAAGAAGGCGAACTACAGGAACTCGATGAGAAGGAAGAATTGAACGATGAAGATGCCATTAAATTGGTAAGTCTATATTCAAATCAGCCCGAAAACACTCAGCAAGGGCTTAAATTGGCCTACAAGTCTCTTGGTGAAAACTTCAAGATTACTAAAAAAGCTGTCAATAATCTACGCAAGGAGCTTAATGCATCATCCAACGTGCAGGAGTCTCTTAAGTCCATGGTGAAATCTTCGCCAATACTAATCATTAGACCGATGATTGGCACGACTGAAGCTTTACTGAAGGCCTTGATGGGTATTAGCAACGAAATAGATTCAAATCATATTATTGAATCTAAGGATAAATACAGATATGATGCCGCCTCAGAGAAATAATTTCATGTATCATTCTTAATCGAACGGCACGCGATGAATTGGAGCCGTATAACGTTCTGGCTGCCTTATATACATTATTTAGAAGGAAAGTATACCCTTTTTATCTAATGACACAAAATTGATGATGAGATAAATTTTTGACTTAGTTGTTTCCAAGCTTTGTACGGTGCCTTGTCTCCTCATTTTCTATCTATATCTATGTCATTGTACCCCAGTCAAGACATTAAAGAACGTTTTTTAATAAAATACAAATAAAATTAATAGTTATTACCAAATAAAAAAAAAGTGAAATCTACCAAAATTTTTCAAGGTCTACCATTTATTCTTTATTCGGGAAGATATAATAGGCAATAATGACAGGGACACAACAACAGTCTGAGATTATCGAAACAGTTAGTTCTAACGACTCTGATTTAGTTAGGGATGTTAAACAGGACGAAAAAATGCAGACAGATGATGTTGAGAAGCTTTCTGGAGATGGCATAGAAAAGACAAAGAGCGACGTGAATTCGGATGCTAACTTATCGTTGTACAAGAAATTCAAAATACGGGTACCTCGTCACACACTTTATTTCCACATCTTGTTGGGGTGTTTTTTCACTGCGTGGTGGCATTCGATTTTAATCCAAGACAAGCATAGACACGAATGGTTAATTCCTACTGTCTTATGGGGATTACTTATGGTTAGACTTATTTCGTGGCATTGCAGAATTTTGTACGTGTTGTTTCACTATTGCCAGAAGGTCTGGTATTTTGTGACGGACATTATGTACACTAAAATCTTGACTACCAGACCAAGGAGGTTGATGGTTGGCGCTGTAATAACAGTTGGAGTTATATTGCTCGGTACATTTGTCCCCACTGAAACCGAATATTCACGCAGAGAAGATCGTGCCGTATCATTCTTCGGGATTGTAGTTGCGATCTTTGGGTTGTATTTGACATCAAATAACAGGAACATAATTCAGTGGAATACGGTTATTGGTGGTGTGTTGATGCAGTTTATTATTGCCTTATTTGTGTTGCGTACGAAATGTGGTTACGATATTTTTAATTTCATTTCGACTTTAGCTAGAGAACTTTTAGGGTTTGCTAAAGACGGGGTTGCCTTTTTAACCACAACCGAAGTATCACAATTGGGCATGTTTTTCTTCACGGTTTTACCATCAGTAGCATTTTTCGTTGCCTTTATTCATATTTGGTATTATTATGGAGTTGTTCAATGGTTTATTGGAAAGTTTGCATATCTTTTTTTCTGGACTCTTAGAGTCTCTGGGGCTGAAGCAATTACAGCTGCTGCATCTCCGTTCCTTGGTATTGGTGAGAGTGCCATTTTAATTAAAGATTTAGTACCATACTTAACCAAAGCTGAGCTTCATCAAATTATGTGTTCCGGTTTCTCTACTATTTCGGGAGCAGTATTGGTCGGTTATATTGGCCTTGGATTAAACCCACAAGCCCTTGTCAGTTCATGTGTTATGTCCATTCCAGCATCCTTAGCCGTATCTAAGTTAAGATACCCTGAAACTGAGGTTCCAATTTCTAACAGTAAATTTAATATCCCTACGCATCTGGAAGACGAGGCCACGAGACCCAAAAATGTTTTACAGGCATTCTCCAACGGAGCAACATTGGGTTTAAGAATAGCAGGTACCATGATGATTCAATGTATGTGTATCATTGGTCTTGTTGCATTATGCAATGGCCTTTTAACCTGGTTCGGTAACTACTGGAACATTCATGAATTGACCCTTGAACTTATGTTATCCTATATTCTATACCCCGTTGGATTCTTATTGGGTACTCCAAGAAACGAAATTTTGCATGTTACCAAATTAATTGGGACTAAGGTCATTCAAAACGAATTTGTTGCCTATAACTTGTTGATAACCGAATCACCTTATAAAGAAATGTCTAAACGAGGAACTTTAATCGCAACTTACGCTCTTTGTGGGTTTTCTAATTTGGGTTCTTTAGGAATTACCTTAGGTGTTTTGAATACTTTGACCAACAACTCGAGATCAAAGGATATCACGAGTTCTATCATATCTGCCCTTTTTACCGGTGGTATTGCTACTTTAACATCCGCTGCCATTGCAGCTATGGTTATTCATGATTTGGGTTCGTTTGAAATAAATTAGATTTTATTATGTCGTTTTGTTATTTCTTTATAATTTCTAACAGTGGTGTTAAGAAATATGCGTTGTAAATATACTTATTATTATAAACATGTAAACACACTTGATGTAAATTCCATAATAGTCTTCATTTCTTGTACCAGTAATTCTTGAAAAATTTAATAGTGAGCACGATAAGGAGTGCACGCTAAACAAGTTTATGGCCATTAATCACTATTTATGGACTTAATTTCAACACTTGATTCATTATATACATAAGAATGGCGGTTGTAGCATCCGAACAACAAGCACTCTTACAAGGGTGTTTAAACAACATTGGACATCAATCCCATTTAATGAAACAATGTTTAAATGAAGGCAATTTATTGCAAGCACTTAAACATTGTTCAAATTTTTTGAACGAATTAAGAATCAATCAGCTCAGTCCTAAACAATATTATGAAATGTACGTTGTGATATTTGATGCTTTGGAAACATTGTCAAGTCACCTATTAGCATCACATAAATCAAAACAGAAAAAGAGAGCTTCTGGAGATTCTCCGCCTTTTTTGGCTGATTTATATGAGCTAGTACAATATTCGGGCAATATTATCCCTAGATTATACATGATGATAGTTGTTGGCACAACGTATATGTCTACTGATGGTGCACCAAAGAAGGAGCTTATGAAAGAGATGATTGAAATGTGTAGAGGAGTTCAGCATCCAATTAGGGGACTATTTTTGAGATACTACTTGTCCCAAAGAATCAAGGATTTATTACCATTATCGAATGACAATGACCTCAATGAGACTGTGGAGTTTTTAATGTCAAATTTTATAGAGATGAATAAGTTGTGGGTCAGATTACAACATCAAGGGCATTCATCCGAAAGGGAATTAAGATTTAGAGAGAGGAAAGAATTGAAAATTTTGGTTGGGTCAAATTTGGTTAGGTTGTCCCAAATTATTGACGATTACACTGGAGACGACGAATATTCAAGTATCGACTACTATAAAGAGAAAATATTTCCGGTGATAACTGAGCATATTATCCAATGCAGGGATCCATTGGCTCAAAGCTATTTAATAGATGTTTTGATCCAAATTTTCCCAGATAATTTTCACTTCGTTACATTAGAAAAGCTCTTGAGCGATGTATTTATTAATTTGCATCCTATGTTGAAGAAATCTGAACTAGTATCGTCCTTGATAGAAAGATTTATCACATATCGTAAGTACGAAAATGATTTAGATTCTAAGGTTGAGAACTTGGATTTGAATGACAAAGCACAGTCGAATAACCTCCCATTATCAGATGTATTTGATATCTTTTGGGCATTCTATTTGAAGTTGTTTGAAACAGACCCCGAATTTCCCCCGGAGGAGCATTCGACTATGTTACAATCATTCATACAACTATCATTAGCTTATGATCTGCAAAACTTCGAGAATTTGAACCAAATTTATAAGTTTGCAAGTGAACAGTTAAGCAATGATAATGAAACTCAAGAGGATCAACAATTATGGTTAAATTTGTTGACTTCACCATTGCAACATTTTTCATCGGTTAAAAGTTTATTAAGTCTTTCATATTTTTATGAGTTTTATTCGAAATTATCGAACATTCAGTATAAGAAACTGCTTGCTTTAGAAGTGCTTACCAAAGTTCTTACGCCTACTGATGCTGAGAATAATATATTTGATACGTATTCTACAGTGGATGAGATTGATATGATTTTTAAATACCTATTAATCCTTATTAAAGATACAGATAGCCAAAAAAATACTGCTAAAGACTTAGGTGTGACTAAGGCTATCAAAATTGACGGTGGTGAAAAGTCTATCAGTCACGAATTTTTAAGAGTTCAAGAAAACTTAGGTAAAGTGGTTCATTTAATTGAAAACAATGACTACTTCAAAAATATTTCTAATTTAATGTACATTAGAAAGAAATATTTAAGTAGGAACCCCGATAATATATTGTATACATACCCTGCATTGATTTCCAAGGTTTTAAATCAGCTAAGAATTATTGGTCTTGTTAACTTGAGGAAATCCAAGACCGATTCAAACAAAGATTTACTTATCACTACAAATTTTAAGAATCTATCGGTGATAATCGATGAACTATACCAGCATCATCAACAATGTAATCTGGAGGTAGTTTTAAAATTGTACCTCAATGCAGCGGCCATTGCAGATCAATTAAAACAAGAATCGATTGCATACGAATTATTCACACAGTGCTTTATTGTTTATGAAGAAAATGTCATATTTAATTCCACCATAAATCATTCCCACAATCCACATGACTCAATAGGAGGCTCATTACCATTTGAGCTGATTAATATGATTGCTAATAAATTAGCAAACCTGAGGTATTTTAACAAAGAGAACTACGAAAATTTGATTACAAAGTTGACACTTTATGGGTCTAAATTGCTAAAGAAACACGCTCAATGTCGTGCTGTGTACTACTGTGCGCATCTTTGGTGGTGGTGTGATCTCTTCATCGAAGGCAGTTCTCCGACAGTCGAAGTAAACCCCCAAGATGAAGAGGTAGCCCTCTACAGAGACGCTAAGAGGGTCTTGGAGTGTTTGCAAAAGGCTCTTCGGGTTGCTGACTCGTGTATGGATCCATATCTCTCTCTAAAATTATTTGTTGAAATTCTAAACCGATGCTTGATTTTCAACATCTACGGAAATCACTTGATCGACTCCAGGTATATCAATGGCTTAATTGACCTAATCAGAACTAACCTCGAAAATTTCAGGGATGATAATGCCTCCAAAGACGACGATGATCACGAATCTCGATTGTTCAACCAAATACAAGCCTATTTCCACAGAACTTTACACTATATTGAAGAGCAAAAATACTCCGAAGATAGATTTCAGGATATTATAGTCTAGTATTAGAGAGCAAGCTGGCCTAATCTCCAGCCTAACACTCTAGGTGAATTATGAATAATTCTTCTAATCCTAGAGCACAGTTTATAATTGTATATGCATAATCTATATTATAAACATGAACTACTACTCTACTAAGAGATATAGCTGATTATTATCCTATACGTAGTGACATTACATGCTTCGATGCCCTTGTCACGGTGACCCATGCAAGCCTTGGTGTTCATATTGCCCTATTGGCTGTATAAACAATAGCCGATATTTAATCGTCAAAGGCCGACTAAGCCTTGGCTGCAATGATAAAGCCCTTTTTTTATTATTAAATAAATTAAGAACAATCGCACAATTATTTTAGTTTTATTATATTCCTTTATCTTAAGTATTTATCAACATGAGTCAACATCAAGCTCTTGATACTTCACTTTGGAATAAATTTATCTATGGTAAACCAAGAATGCCAAACCTAGAGGAAGATATAGAGAAAGGGGCTTCAGAAGGATTTCATGATGAGAAACAAGGATATTCCGATGATGGGAAAATCAATAATGAATATTCAGAACCAATTACAGTAAAAGCCAGAAAGAGAAAGGGAATTGTAGGACGTGGGATGATTTTAATTGGATTAGTCTTGACTATCTTTTTGTTGAGAGATCAGATTTATCTTCCTAAGGTATTTAAATTCCATCCTTGCCATGGTGTAATGGTAGAAAAAGTCCGAATATTGCCAGTTATGTTGATGAAAGTTTCGGTATTTCGAACACGGAACACGCCAATGGAACAGTTCCTGTAAGACAAGTGATTGAGGTTGCTAATCCAAACGTACCTCGCCATTCTTATGGTGAACTGGTGCATTCAGCCAGGTTGGTCAAACATACATTTGGAGATTCATGGGGTGCCCCGGTCGCTGCTAATTACACGCCTCCTTCGGGTGTTGAATTCAACAGAGTTGTTTTGACGTTGAACACTTCTGTTGAAGGCGTTCAATACGACAGGTTGGCCACCATATTTGTCGATGGAGCTGAAATTTGGAGAACGTCTACTGCGGAACCCGGTGGAAGGGCCGTCTTTTCGACTTTCAAGAAGGACGTTTCGTCTTATTTGAAACTTTTCACAAAAGAGTCGAAGATTTTATTCCAATTGGACAATATTTTATCTGGAAGACTTTCCGGTGAATTTGAGGTTGAGTTATTTGTTGATTTCTACAACGTTGAAGAGCATCATCCTGAAGCAAATGCATTTTTGAATGAAGAGGATAAAAACCTGAACGAATCCATCTTTTCGGTTGCTAAGCCAGCATCACAAATCTATGCACTTTCGAATAGTAAAAACATAGAAACATCGCCAATCTCATACTTGCCCTCTGATAAGCTTATTGTCAACTTGCCATCTGTTCCAGTAAACACTACTCGTTTGAAATTATCTATTTTCACATCTGGTAGTGCTGCTGAAGAATTTTGGTACGCAAATGTCTTGGACAAATATGTACATAAGTTTGAAAAGAATGGTAGAGCTTTGCAAGGACATGGGCCGGTCAGGATTGTCAATGTTTATTTCAATGGTGAAAAGATTGCAACCCAGTCTCCGCAACCCTTCATTTTCTCTGGTGGTATTTCTCCAGCATTGTGGTCGCCAGTTATGCCGCTCAACTCGTTTGATTTGCCAAGCATTGATTTGGATTTGTCAGGTTTATTACCATACCTTTGGGAGAACCAGTCGATAGAGGATAAGAATATAGAAATTGAGATTGCAAATGGATTAGACGAAACTGCTAAACCAAATACTCCTCGTTCTAATATTGGCGATAACTGGATTACCACGGCTAACTTGTTGACTTATGAAAGTAAAGACGTTTCTGATGTATCTGGTGATATTATCAAGATCGATCATAGCCATAGTGCAAGAGTCATTGATTTCGCTCCACCTTTCACTGGTTCGATTCAACAAACAATTTCTGCATCATTTGATGCTGAATTAACAAGTAAGTTAAATTTTGTATTAAAGGATGGTTCTAAACTCAATACTACTGTTAGTTCAATTTCTGGAGCTAAAATATCCAATGTTCAAAGTTATAGGCATTTTGGTGATAAGCAAAAGGTTGTACATCTTGGTTCATCGTCTAAGGCTTTCACAATTCAGAATGTTAATTCTTCAGATGAAAAAGTTGATGATTCGAATATTATTCACAATTATAAGTCTCAGTTAAATTATCCTTTGACTATATCGCTTGATGAAAGTGATCAATCAGAATCAAACGGCGCTGATCTTAAGTATGAAGCTAAAATTGCCTATGCTAAAGAGGCTATTGTTCATGTAAATGGAAAGAATGTCATGAGTACATCAACTTCTCAAAATGGTAAGTCAACTTATGTTTTGTCCCATGAAGGCAATCATGGGTTTGGTGATCTAGAAACTAAATATAAGTTAAATGTGGTTTCACCGGGAGGGGCTTATAATTATAAGAGAAAGGTAACTGCTGTAAATGGCACTATTACATCTGACAAGAATAAATCAGGTAATGAAGGACATAGTGATACTCATTCTTATCGGTTACTTTATAAAATGTCCCCTAAAAGACTTCACAGGCTAATGAAGTTGAAGAATATAGGCAATGAATACAATAACGTAATTGAGGTTTTGTCTAACATTTATAACTTCAAATCTGGTGACATTTTCATCTGTAAACAATTACGTGATACATTGAATGCAATGAGAATCCTTGATCTTCACCGTGAATTTATCATTGTAGATGAAAGTGGAAACGTCATTAAAATTGGCAAAGATAAGCATCATCAAGGCAAAATGAAGCACCATGGAGATAAAAATAAGCATCATGGTGGAAACCATCATGGCGAAGATAGCGATGATGAAGATAAACCATCAAAGATCTACGGTATGAAACACCATGGTGATGACCATAGACCAAAACCTCATGGTGGAAAGCATCATGATGATAGTGACGAAGAAGATAAACCATCAAAGATCTACGGTATGAAACACCACGGTGATGATCGTAGACAAAGACCTCATGGTGGAAACCATCATGGCGAAGATAGCGATGATGAAGATAAACCATCAAAGATCTACGGTATGAAACACCATGGTGATTACAATAGACCAAAACCTCATGGTGGAAAGCATCATGACGATAGTGATGACGAAGATAGCGATGACGAAGATAAACCATCAAAGACCTACGGTATGAAACACCATGGTGATTACAATAGACCAAAACCTCATGGTGGAAAGCATCATGACGATAGTGATGACGAAGATAGCGATGACGAAGATAAACCATCAAAGATCTATGGTATGAAACACCACGGTGATGATCGTAGACCAAGACCTCATGGTGGAAATCATCATGACGATAGTGATGACGAAGATAGCGATGACGAAGATAAACCATCAAAGATCTACGGTATGAAACACCATGGTGATGACCATAGACCAAAACCTCATGGTGGAAAGCATCATGATGATAGTGACGAAGAAGATAAACCATCAAAGATCTACGGTATGAAACACCACGGTGATGATCGTAGACAAAGACCTCATAGTGGAAAGCATCATGACGATAGCGATGACGAAGATAAACCATCAAAGATCTACGGTATGAAACACCATGGTGATGACCATAGGCCAAGACCTCGTGGAAAGCATCATGATGATAATGGCATTCCTCCCCCTCCTCCTCCTGTTCAAGGTCCTCCTCTTTGAGACCCATTTCCTAAAGAAATAAGAACTATAGCGATGGAAGAATAAGTAACACATGAAGAAATAATGGTGACAGGAAGTAAAAGTATGATTCAGGCGACTGTACGAAACTTGTTGAATACCCACCGTATAAGCTCAAAAAAATTTTGATACCAACAATATAAATAACTCAATCGCTTTAGTAATGCTTATTTTTCATTTTTATGTTTTATGATGTTTTTAATATATAAATTATAACTATTTACAATAAATAATATATTTGAATGTGCTTTTAGTGTACATTGTAAGTTTATCTAACCGAATCCCGCCCATTCGATAGAAAAACTCATAGGTTCTGCATCCTTCGTAAACTCTCCTACTAAGTCATTAGTTATGTTAGATTGCTCCACATCATCACCTATTATAAGCCAGACCTTTTTCACACCAGTCGCAAGTCTACCTCCTGTAATCACATCAAGTAAATTTAAACTATTATAAGCAGTATTTATTATTAGATGAGAATGATATCTCAATGGATCACCAGGGTAGGCGATTAATTCTCCTCCAAACCTAAGGCCAGGCAAATTAAAAAATCCCTTATCCCTAACTGTTTTAAAAGTATGATAATCTCGTATTAAGCGCTCTAACTCGTCTTGAGTGGAATATTGCAATGAGATGAAACCTTTTAAATCCATTGGTGATAATTCTTCACTAGGTTTAGAGGTATTTGGAATTCTTATAAACTCATTATTTGCGTTTTCTTCTATACCCTCTTTAGATAATTCGTTCTTCTTCTTATGCAATTCCTTACTATCCACGAGAACTCCATATCCACGTTCAATTAACCATAAAGTTTCATTAACACTTAATTGTAAAGGAATACCAAGAAAAATATTCTGTTGAGGAGCTTTAGGCAATGTTCCACTAAGTATTCCAAGTATTCCTACATTTCTTAGCTTTTTAATATCTTCTATATCAAATATTAATACCCTATCGTTAATAACTGGCAAAAGTATCTTTGAAGTCATATTAGAGACAAGCTAACTTATCATCTTTTAAATCACATCAATCTAGCTTCGGATAAATTGATAAACGTAGTAGTTTTGTGTCACTATCAAAATGGATAATGTTACTAGAACAAACCAACGAACAACTATATAACATTATGATATAGTTAGGGATAGTTAGAATAAGGAGGATGATCCTTATGGGCTTTAAGGTCATAATAACTTACAAAATACTTGAGCCGAATTTGACAATTGTAGAAGCATTTATAGATAAACCACATTTATCTCAATAGCCTAAAGAATGGTTATAATAGAGTTAAAAGACATTAGACTGTTACAACCGTATGATAATGGAGGTATTAGTTTTATTAATATTGATATTATACATATCCTTACTTAAGACATCGAAGAAGTGAATATTAAAAAGTGTTTATTCAATCAAGTAAACTTGATACAGAAATTTTGGTATTTTCGGTAGCTTCAGTATTTTCTTTGATATCTTGATCTTCGTCAATTTTATCGCTACCAAAATGGTTTTTGTCCTGTCCAGCTTGCCGTTTCTCCTCTGAACCTGTAGCAGCCGACTTGTCATCCTTGACGTATTTCGGACTTGCATTAGATTGATCGACGTCAATGACACTATTGTTAGTAGTGTTACCAGTATTATTATTCGTATTAGCGTTAGGATTCGAGCTGGAACTAGTATTTGTTGTTGTGTTATATGTGGATCCTCCACTTGAGACAGAATATCTGTAAGAAGGAGTCAAAGGTGAATTGAAAGAATTTTGGGAGATATTTCTCTTGTGGCTGGTTTGAGCGTTATCCTTCAACGGATTAGGGAAAAAGTCTGGATTGTATGAAGATCGTCTTGAGTCAGACAACGACGTTGCATTCGAGGTGTTAAGTGTAGAAAATTCAAAGTTGGGGATGGAAATTGAATTGTTTCTAGAAGCTTGGTTACTTAGCATTAATGGTGACCCATGATAAGGTGAGTTTTGGCCACTTGTATTCAATGAATTAGGTTGATGTGACGCATTTACCAAATTGGATAGGTTTGGATTACTATTAGTTATGTTGTTGGCATAAGCATTTTGATTTTGAACCGAATACAACGTATTGGCGTACGAATGTCTCCGTGAAATTGGGTTGTGCTCGTCTAATAGTCTTTTCTTAGATGGTAAGATTAAT
The DNA here is from genome assembly GCA_024586305.1 of Debaryomyces sp. S3305. Classification (NCBI taxonomy): domain Eukaryota; kingdom Fungi; phylum Ascomycota; class Pichiomycetes; order Serinales; family Debaryomycetaceae; genus Debaryomyces; species Debaryomyces sp. S3305. Next base: position 90,089 of record JAMYHY010000061.1, read on the forward strand.
GACGGCAAAGAGCCGTTCACATTATTCAACGGAGGCAATACTATATTCTGGTTGCTATTCAGATTGGACGCAGTAGCATTAGCGCTCTGGCTACTATTCGCATGCATGGTATGATGATGCATCAATTGAGCCACGTTGTCAACATCCAAACTTGCCAGTCGTTGATTAGAAGTCCGATATGGAGATGTTGAATTTGCAGAAGACGTGGATGATAAAGGAGGTGTATTAGTCACCTCTTGGTCACCAAACATCGATGTTTTGAAGGAAATTTGTTGAGGAGGGTGTGGTTGTGGTAATGGTTGTGGTAATTGTTGCACGTTCCTCTGATCTTGTATCAGGTCTTGAGAATGGCCTGCCACTGTGCTGAACAGCTGTTCTGGGGATGCTTTCATATGCACTGTCGCTCTTCTTTTCCTATTCGCCCCTCCATTCCACCAGTTCTTCACAGCGTTGTCTGACCTCCCAATCAAATGTCTTGCAATTTCGGCCCATTTTTTACCATGTTTCGCTACCAACTGCTCGATAAGCTCTCCCTCTTCTGCAGATATAGGCTTTCTGTTCAACGAAGGCTTCAAGTTCTGGTGGTAACGCTCGCGGCACTGTTTTGGCGTTCTGGTACTAAGTGAATTCGAAATCTTGACCCAGTTCGATGCCCCAAATATCGATATTAATTCCATCAATTTACGGTCTTCCTCGGGCGACCAGAATCCTCTTCTGCTGTTTCCTGCTGATGTGTTGTAAATAGATAGCGTATTGGTGCCGTTGCTCAGCTTTTGTTGCCCTTGGCTCCCGGTATTATTATCCACGGACTCATTGTGAGGATAAATGCCAGTAGAACCACCTTGTGGACGCATATTGGATAGATGTCCATTCGGCTGACTTCCTAGTGTCTGGTAGGGCCGTTGCTGCTGGTATCCCTGGTGATACTGGTCGTACGAATAATATGGTGGTTGATCAGAAGGATAATTCATATCCGATCACCAAATCTTAATTATGTCCCACTTTTCGATGAAAATATACGACAATTATCTCTCAACACTCCTTGTGTGCCGCGTACGTCGTGAAGTTATTATCAAACAGTGGTTGTGATAATATATAGCGTTGTGTGTAAGTAGAATATACAATAATACTCAAAAAATTTTGAAAGTCGTTCAACTGTTCACTTACATTTAAATTGTCTAGCAACTAATATCATGAGTTCAAATCCTAACGAACCAACTATGCTAGCACTATCTACAGGCATATATGTCTATACAATATGCATATCGGTCATATTCTTTCGAAATCATAACCCTCAACCCTGTACCCGCCACGTATCCCACCTTATTCATTCACTATCTGGTCATATCTATTAACCAGTGCATAGACACAAGCACGCAGCCGTCCTATTGCATGTAAAGAACCAGGTGTTCAGGGTGTGTACTGCCGATGTTCCGGGTATACCAGCGTTTTTTCTGGGTGTTTTCCGCCTTAACCGATAAATTCCTGTACGAGTCTTGTAGGTCACCGGACGAACAAAGAAAATACGTGAAACGATGATGCATTAAGCCAGGCCTCCGACAGGTGGAAAACATCGCATGGTCTTCTCCAATACTTGAGGGCGATAACTCCGGGACAATGCTACACCATCGTTTCGACTATCTTTTATTGAGAAAGTGCGCTAAAGGCCGACCTACGAGACGATCAGGAGTACACAGGCGGTCCACGTTGGTGTGTATCCAATAAATGTTATGTATTGATATATATATTTTGTATTGTATGTACAGAGGACAATAGTATTAGTGCATTAGTAGTTTGGTCTACTAGTATGCTGGTAGATATGCTAGCATACGTACTGGTCTCATATCGAAAGCATGCATAGAAAGCTTACAAGAAAGGGCGGAAATAGATTGCCCTAATAGGCCACTGTTCGGACCGAATTGTCATACCATGCACTTCCAAATGACAAATAGTAGACCTAGTATATTTATAGTTTTAATGCGGGTACTAATTATCGCGGATATGTTTCAACGGGGCCAGGCGACCGTTGACAGGCTCAACGCTCTACACGAAGTGGTTGAATAGCCGTAGCGGATAAAGTGTATTGGTCTGCATCGTCGTCAGACGACAAGTCGTCTTAGTGTAATTAGTGCCGGAAAATTACATGAGATCCTATTCCGCCTCTCCGTGTCAGTCTCAACGTCGTTTCCCACTAGTTCGCATGTAGTAGGACTTCTTCACTTCTAGTAGGACTTTTGGGGGATTTTGGCTCTCATATCTCATCGTAGTATTCCTGAAGGTCTTCTGGCTCAAAAATCACCTTCACCATCAACGAACATGAGGGACACACCGCGATGTCTTCGCCGTCGTTCAAATCGTCGATCGATACGGCAAATCTGTCTCCACATGGACATGGATACTGGAACAACTGGGTGACCGGATCGAATGTGAAGTCCTCGATTTCTATCTCGTCGTAGATCGTTTCCATCTTGCTTAGAATGTGCTAGTAGTCGAACAGCTAAAGGTTTTAACTTGGGTGTACTTCTGGTAATTCTTTTCAATGCTGCATTTCTTTTGATTATGTAATTGGGCCATCTCACAATAGGTCGTGTGTGCGTGTATATCAACAGGCCGGCGGGAACCCAGGAGAATTGCGGAAGTGGGTTCTGATGTCTGGGTGGCATCGCTGCATCCGCACAGGGTTTATTTTGCATCTAAAACTACTTCATTACATTACACGTCAATCAAGCTCTTCTTGTTAATCAAATTACAACATAGCATATCCATATTTTTCAAGAGTATTAGTTGTATATGTAGCATCATAACGAATAGTCAGTTGATAATGGTCAGTTTCATTGATTTTCAATCTACATGAATGGTTGTATATACTTCTATAATTAATTGAAAGATCGGTAGGTTAGCTATATAATGTTACTTTCACAAATCTAAGTTTTCATTAACATTCATACTCTTTGAAGTTTTATTCCCTTTTCCGGTTTGGTATCTATGTCCACACTTCTGTTGCTAGCAAATTCTACATTTCAGTATCCTGCTGTCTAAACAGTGCCCACCACGATCCATTTCTACTTGACTCATCCAACCCAAAGTTTCCGGATTCAAATGTATCATGAAGTCTTATCTCATCTTTAGGCATTTTCAAGAAGTAATTCCAATGTTCGAATGCGTCTAGGTTGGCTTCCTAAAGTTTTAATGTCTCCTATTTTTAAACCAGTATATCCCTAGAATTCGCATTCATCGTGAATATTAGACGGCCCCTCTTGAACACGTCGTACAGTTCTGACATAATATCTTCCATCCTGTCTTCAATTTCCTTTTCGGTGTTCATCTTATAAGTCTTGTAACCCTCCGGTATGTCTTTAGTCTTAATATCCTCTCCTAATATCATATACATGCTCAACTCGTATCCTTTGTGCAATAATTCCTAATTCCTTTTTTATATCGTCTTCATTGCTTACATCTATATATCTCATCTTTGTAGACTCGAGCTATAGCTATAATATTCTTATTTATATTATCATTATTAAAAATAGAGTATAGTCATATCACGTACTTGAATGTAATCTTCTTCGTCTTATAAGAAATCTTCAAACTCCGGCCCTTCTTGTACTACATATTTGTGACTTTCCTCAAAGATATAAATTCTAAACTGATCCATAACCATAGGCTATGTTTCCCTTCACCTTCTGCATTTGATCTACTTTTGGACACTTTAAGAAACGGTCGTGTAGTGACAAGCGTTCGATTGCAATTACTCATGTTGATTTAGCTGCACTCTACCTTATTTCATACAAGCATTCTTCCCTACTTTTTTAGGTATTTACTCGGCCTATATCGTATTATTGGGTTTTCTTGTCCGTACATTTGTATGATTACTAATTATGAAATCAATTTTTAGTAGATAGATTTATGGATAAATAGCTTTTACCATGCCGCCACAATTACAAGCCAATTATTCTCTGAAGAAACACGGAAGAGTTTTCCACGGAAGAACGAAAACTGCTTGTTCTTTCTGTCGTAAAAAAAAGGTGAAGTGCGATGGGAAAGTGCCATGTTCGACATGCTTACAGTATAAAAATCAACAATGTGATCTAATATCGCAAGTTGTGCCTAATAGAAGTGTACAAAACTCACAAATAATCAAACCAAAATTGCCTATCAAAAAAGCAAATAATGTATTGCATACTCCAGCAGTTTCTTCAAATGAGATGGGGCTGTATGCGAATCTGATCGGGAATCATTCAGGAACAGAGTCACTGAATAAAGTCTCTGGTCAGTTTGCGGAATCCCCTTGCGCTTCATCTGAAGAGACAATAAATTTTTTTGAAGATGGAGGTAAAATTGTTGCAATGAGTCCCTACAGCAGACAATTTTTTGGTCCATTTTCGTGGCTTTCTTTACTCCTCAATGATATTTATGCTTTGCCATACATGCGTTACATTTTAAGTCACAAGAAGGATTTTAATACTATAATTGAGGACTTGGAAACTTACACAAAAGATAATCATACTTTCAAGGATGAAAATTTGAACAATAACACAAATTTATCTAATCTTCAAAAGGGCACTAACATAAACAAGATAGATAATAAATCTGCCTATATCCATCATGCAGTCCAGAAGAATGATTTAACGCAAAGTATTAAATTGATTTTACCAAAGAAAGACGTAATTTGGAAATTAATAAATCAATTTTTCTTTGTCGCATATCCTTTTTTCCCCTTAGTGGAAGAATCAGATTTCAGAAGGCATTTAGAAGAAATAATTGGAGAAGAGGATTATACGGATACAAAGGTAGGAGATTTCACAATCAGAAAGAGGGTGGACTATGCTGTAATTGGCCTTCTTCTAATTTTTTTAAGAATTGCATATTTAAGCCTATCTTCCAATATCGAAGATAATGGACCGAAGGATATACAAAAATCACCTATTGCTTCAGAGAGAGAATATTTGCTATCAAACCCCATTAAAATTGAAGCATTCACAGTTGCAAAGAATTGCTTCAGCCAATTTGATTATTTTAATTGTATTGATATCCAAGTATTACAATTGGTACTCTTTATTAGAATTTATTATATATATGCACCGGAAGAAGGTGATGATTATGATGGTAAAATATCACGAATACTTAATTCTACAATTATTCAAATGGCATATTCAATGGGATTACATCGAGACCCAGGTCATTTACCATATAACTTCAATAATATCAAGTTGAATAATAATTTAAATAGAAAGATATGGTACTTTATTGTGTCCTTTGACTATAACAGTAGTATTTTATCTGGGGATCCATTAAGTACTAAAATTATTCCTGCTGATACAAATATACCAGACTTCAATCCAGATTACGAAAATACTAATAAAAACGTGGAGAACGAAATTGTTGAAGTTTTGGCGGACACCAAAATTCGATTGGCAATGTCAAAAACGGTTATTGATATGGTTTTAAATATAGAACAAGGCGCAAAAGTGAAGCAACTTTTAGTATCGCTAGCTAACTTAGAATCCTTGTCACAGAGAGACCTTGTTCTGGCGAACCAGTTTTACAAATTGGATCTGATTCCGTTGAAAAAAATGATTGAAATGAAAAATAATCTCGAATTAAAGTTTTGGTTATCATCGATTTATTTTAAGCTTTTCATTCATTATGAGGAACGTAAAAATAATGATTTGATATGTGTTTACTCGAAAAAAATTTTAAAAATTTCAGTTGTAGAAATAATACCATATATTTTGAAGGTATCAGATAGCCGTACGAAAACCTTTACTGAATTTGATATTTTTTATATCTTACCAAGTTTGCTACTCCTGTCCCATAAATTTATTTTTAGCGTATCCTTCGTCTTGATACGTGTAAAATACTTTGAATTCAAATTAAAACTAGCATCAAAATATGAATCAAATATATTAGAAAATGATTCCCTCTATAACAAGGCACAGCGTTTAATTTACCTACTTCAGGCTTGCATTAAATGGATATTAGACTTTCTCAAAAGGTTGAGTAAAAGCTACTTTAAAGCTTGGAGGTTGTACAAAGTGCAGAACCATATACTTTCAATAATTGCATCTGAAAACTTTTATCTAGAGAGCAAAACGGCTATATTAAACTTATGGAACCCTTTCAGCGAACAGACTATAGAAGAATTGATTGAAACTCTTCAACCCGCAGTTAATGATATTGAAGCTTCCAGTAAGATGCCATTGTTCCTGCAAAATTCTATTCGTGAAGAATCCAAAAACCAAATGGACTTTATGAGAAACGACGCGATGGAATTTGATAGTTTTTGGCTAGATATGATCTCAAGAAACAATCCCATAGATTTCGAACAAGATTATATTTTTAATCCATTTGCAAGTCTTGATATGGCATTAGATCCTGCATTAATGTCTGATTTTAATAATGACAAAAATAGTATGCAAGATCAAAAATAGTGAAACGGACAATTTTTTTTTTTTGTATCTACTCTAGAATATATCGAGCTTAGTTCTAATTGAATAACGAAGAAATTCACCTCTAAAATGAAATGATTAGTGAGGAAGATTGTTTGTAAACAAATGCCCACTAAACTATAGAAAAGCGCACATTGCGGCAACATTTGGTGTTGTGATCATTGATTGTGATGAAGCATACTTGTTAGATGCTACGAGGTATTTCCGTGATTTTAGCTACATTTGAATGGCGGGAGATTGCACTTCACCGTAAATTGATACAGTTCCAATTATTGTGTTTTGATCGTTAATCAAAACCAATAGAATTCTTGGATACGCTGTTTATGGGATAAAATTCATCCTGTGTACATGGATACATATCACCTCGACACATATTGCACAATTATTTTTGGACAGAATTATTTGTCGAGGATAGCCACCCTTAAAGTTCGTTACAAAGTGTTGATATTAACTTGGAACTTGTCAAATAAAATTTGCTACATCTTGTTTCGTTACAAAGTGTTGATATTAACTTGGAACTTGTCAAATAAAATTTGCTACATCTTGTTTCTTTAACCGAAACAATTCTTGAATTAGAGTTCGATAATCAACCTTCATCAATCTCCATTTCAATCTGGAGTCCTGAATAAAAATCGCTATAATCGTACAGCTCTAATTCATCTTTAATTCACTTGCATATTGCAAGATACGTAGGATGATCTGAAACTAGCTCTTTAAAAAATTCAGATATAGATCATCCTTTTTAGCTAAATCGTTTGTAGTGATCGTAGTAATCATTTCTTTGATTTAATATTCTCGTGAAAAAACCCGAAACATGTTATGCTGCAAGATTTTATTGGTGTAGTGCTGCGCGAAGACTCAATCTAAGGAAAGCCTAATTGGAGTAGATAGCTTGCCTCCATCAAATCCAATAAGCACGATAAAAGTATTTTGTGGCGCTTAATTCTGGGAGCTGAGTTTATGCATAATATTTTAAAGTTACAATGTAAATTCTGAAATTTTTGTTCAATATTATCTAAAATTGCAACAAAGTTAGACTGAAGTTGCATCCAATTCACAAATAATTCTTCTTTTCAAAAGATTTTTACAGGCAATTCCTATTCTCGGTGCAATTAGCTATTTCGGCGTTAATCTCCTTAGGAACGTTTTTTTTGGTTGCATTTGCCACAATTTGAGGATAACCCTTATCATGTCTATTCATTTGAATCCAAGGAACAATTTTCTCACATGCAGTTCATATGAGCTCGGAGAGAGAATTAATATCATTGGTGGAAAAATAGAGTTTTCACGGAAAGGAAGATCATTGGCGGAAAATGAGATATGCTCTGGAGTTTAGGTGTGAAACAAAGTAGACTAGAACATGAGATATAAAAAGAAGTATAAATCAGAAGTTTGATGACAAGAATTTGAAGTCTAACCAAATATCCAGTTATAAAATAGTGTACATTATCTTGCCTGATTGTCCCCTAATCAAGATGACTGCACATATCAAAGATGTTAATTACCGCGAAAGTGGAAATGCTGCAAAAAATAGTTCACTGAACTACAATAGCCCCTCAACAACTTCAAGTGACGAACGAAGCCCTTCAGAGGAGAAGGATTCTCTTCCTAAAATGGGAGAGGGAAGACCTTATCCTCCCATAGTCGGAGATCCTGTTGACTATATGGTTCTGTTTGATGGGCCGGACGATCCTACAAACCCTCAGAACTTTTCCTCCAGAAAAAAGATCATTTTAATCTTTGCAATTATGAGTACCTGTTTCACCAGTACTTTCGGGTCTTCTTCTCTCTCTGAAGCAGCTGCTGATATTCTAGAGAAGTATCATGTGGGTTTGGAGGTTGCAACATTATGCACCTCATTATTTGTCTTAGGTTATGCTTCTGGCCCCGTATTGTGGGGTCCACTATCAGATGTATATGGAAGGAAAATAATTCTCATTTCATCTGGTTTCATTTATTTGACCCTCAACTTTGCCGTTGCTACAGCAGAAAATATCCAAACAATCATAATCTGCAGATTCTTTTCGGGATTTGCAAGTGCTGCTCCTATGGTAGTTTGTGCAGCAATAATAGCAGAAGTATCTAATACTTCTAATAGAGGGAATATCATTACTATGTTTGTAATGGTTTTACTTGTTGGACCGTTACTCGCACCAATAGTTAACGGTTTTATCGTAAAGAACAATTCTTTAGGGTGGAGATGGTGCGTCTATCTCGTGGGAATATTGTCTTCAGGTGCATTAGTCTTACTTGTCTTTTTATACCCAGAGACCCATAGCGGTGTAATATTGTCCCGAAAAGCTCAAGTATTGAGAAAAAAAACTGGAAACTGGTCTATATTTGCTGTTCATGAAAATACCTCTTTGTCGTTCCACGATATTTTAACGAAGTCAGTCACACTCCCGATTCGCATGTTATTCCTGGAGCCAATTCTTTTGTCGGTAACACTTTACAACTCTTTCATATTTGGATTACTATACTTGCTATTAACTGCAATTCCGATAATTTTTGGATCCACGGGATATGGTTTTAGTCAGGGAGTTTCACTGCTTCCATACATTGCAACAATTTTGGGTGTAGAGGTTGGTGGAATAATGAATTTGTTTTTTGACAAACGATATCTCAGAATAATGAAAAAAGCAGGAAAGTTGGTACCAGAGGAAAGATTACTACCAATGATGATAGGAGCAGTTGCTTTCCCTTGCGGTTTATTTTGGATAGCTTGGACTGGGCAGTATCCTAACAAAGTACATTGGATTGTACCGACAATCGGTACCTTTTTTATAGGTTTTGGATTGATCTGCATTTTTTTGCCATCATTAAGCTATTTGGTAGAATGTTATTTACCATATACGACTTCTGCTGTTGCGGGAAACACAATGGTAAGATACATCTTTGGAGCAATATTCCCTTTATTTTCTAGACAGATGTTTGAAAGATTGAAAGTGAATTGGGGAGGCTCATTATTGGGGTTTATTTCAGTTTTATTGCTTCCAATTCCCTTCTTGTTTTACAAATATGGCCAGTTATTAAGAGATAAATCAAGGTATGCTTTGAAAAATTAATAAACGGTTTTCAACATTCACTCATATTTTATGTAATACTTGATAGTAGAAAGTTTTTTTTATCTTTTTAGTAATTTAAATTTAATATTCTCGTTTAATACTCTGTTATTGTAGATTAGTAGAACTTTAAAAAACTTGAATGATGTCGTCTAACATATTACTCAGGATAATCATTTTACACCCAAAGACTGATATTCAAGATTTGCAACTATATGTCAATTGAATATCGTTTGGACTGCTAAACTCTATGTTGCAAATCATATAAAACACATTTTATTTTGAACTATCAGAATCATTCTCTTCCAAACCATTCAGAAATTTGACATTCAGCTTTAAAAATTCAAAATCAATGATTTATACTAGACCGTCTTATGTAAAATATTACCTTCCCTATTTATTCGGTTCCTGTGAATTATCTCCGAATGTTCCTTAATTTTCTCATATATTTTCCAGTATTTCGGCAAGGGGACCTTCAAAACACATCTTTATATACAGCTGCTAACGTCGGTAAATAAATATATTCGTGGTGGCTTATGTAAATGTAGTTTTTGTTGCACATTATCTTCGACATTTTTTGAATATAATGAAATATTATTCTCGCTCATTTCCAAGTGAGCCTGACGAAGATGGCCAAATAGCACTACAACCTACAAACGATGACTACTTCAGTACACAATTTACATATCAATCAGATTTCTTTATCAAATTACAAGCTAGCATATCTCAATTCCTTAATAATGCTAGTTATAGTACCGTCCTATCTTTAATTTTGATATTTTTCTTCAAAACAATGTACGTGTATATTATTCATACATATCATTATTTTCCTTCATTAGCTACTATGCATATACTTAGTACTCATCAGATGACTACATATCATAAAATTTTTCCCCGTGCCCATTTCTATACCGAATCGAATGGAAGGAAATAGCCAGCATTATAACTTCCAATCCTTCTACGAAATCTGGTTCATAATATATACGACTTTCTCAAACCCCAAATCGAGGCCCTTAATCCTACTCGATTGGAAAAGCATTCTTCATAGTGGTATCTACTTAGAGTTTGTCATCAATCTTTTCTCTATCATATTGAATCGAAACTATACACTTCGCAGAGCTATATTTTCTATATAATGTAAACCCTTTTCAGCTAGACTACATTGCTCCTGATTGTGGTAGTAACAAATTGGTAAGCATTGTATTTCCAAAAACTGAACTTATTAGGTTGAAAAAGGTGTAAATCGATAATCTCTGTCAGAGCTAAACATTAAACCTACTGCATCTCGTAATCTTTCCTTTAGCTTGATTGTTTCATTCAGATGAAACCCAACATTGTATCCTCTCAAGTATTTCTGGCACTGTTCTTTCGTTAATCCATCAATGTCTTGCACTGACAGAACTGGGGGTAACTCTTCTTGGTTTTCTTCCCTATTCAAGAATGGCACACTAACAGCATCATAACCAAACATTCTTCTAACAACATTAAACACACATAAATGATTGTGCTCGAGTGAGACAAATCTTGAATCAATTAAAGCAAATTTTCTATTCAAGCTTGTCTCGAATGAATTGAACTTTTCATTCATTTTAGCTTCCAAGTTGGTTTGTACTTCTTCCAAGTTGGTTTGTACTTCTTCCAAGTTGGTTTGTACTTCTTCCAAGTTGTTTTGTACTTCTTCCAAGTTGGTTTGTATTTCATCCACTTTAGCTTCCAATTTGGTAAAACTAGACTTAATACCAGCCATTTCCGTCGTGAACCATTCAGGTGCTTCTTTTAGCCTTTTTTCAATCATATTCTCTAAAACAGATGAAACTAGTCTGTTGAGTTCGATTGTATCAGAATATGCGTCATCTAATTGAGTACTATGTCTTTCCCTATCTAATGGTTCTGTCATTCTTAATTTATACAATGTAAAAAGAGTATATATGTAGCCTGCTGCATAATTAAGCATCAGATACCCCGGCTCTTATATATGCTATTTGCCTTGTACAGAAAGGAAAGTGCAAATGTAGCGCAACAGAAGCCGCAAAAGCATATACAACTCTTTTTGCGGACTTCCTACAATACGTGGAACCATTTTAATAAGTTCTGCATTGACTATATTGAAGAATGTATCATGGCGAATCATGCTTATGTTATTCTATACTAAGTGTATGACTAATCCTGGTAGTCAACTTAACTGTCTTGAACGTAACAACCTGTATAATCAAGTATGAAGCCGCATAGCACAGAGTATGTTGCACAAATAGGAGTATAATGCAAATATGTACATACTACGACACATCTTGATGAACCAGATGGCATATTCTTAATATTTTCAAGTCTTTTCTTTAATACTCCATCGGCTGTCCAACTATAAGTCAAGCCAAAAAGGTAATTTGTAATTTTACGTCATACCGATCCTATCAAAACCTGTACTTCACTGTCTTGTGTTGTTCTATACTTATTCACTACGTCCATAATGTAAATTCCTGTTCAGAACATTTTTTGATCTTACATCTCGACTTCAAGAAATGGTCGTTTATGACAAGCGATTTGATTGCAACCCCTTCAATAAATATTACTAGCATTAGCTATATCAATTACAACTCCTAGAATGCGGTATCTTAGTTTCCTGAATTAATATAGAACGTTTTTAAGTATTCCGAAATGCAACTCAATGCATTCTCATATTGTGACGTGAGCTGAAACTTCACATCCATATTCGTATTACTTTGATTCAATTTGAAGTTTTATTCTTCGATTCTTCCCTTATTTTACTCATCAAATCCTTTTCTCAGTATACCCTAATGTTTTGGCGATGTCTACCTTCACCCAGTTATACTTGACACGGTCCAACAAGTTTGTATTGGATCCAAATGTATCATAAAGTCTTATTTCTTCATTAGATAAATCAAGTTGCATTAACTTTCTTCAAAAGTATAGGTCGGCTTCCTTACTTAGCTTCTTGAAAGTTCCCTTCAAGTCTTCCTCGCTCGAAACTGGTAAACTCTTGAAATTCTTGTGACTATCGAACTTTGTATATCGTAAACTATAATGTTTTTGTCTACGGTATTATATATATCTAACAATATATCTTCCATTCGTTCTTCATATCCTTTTCAGTGATCGCCTTGTAGTTCTTGTAACCCTCGTATTTATTCTTAATCTTGGTATCCTCGTCTATCATCAAGCAAGTGCGTTTATTGAGTCCATCATAGAAAATTCGCTTTTCATATCTTCTTCACTGCTCACGTCTATATATCTGAACCTAGCAGACTCAATGTTTAATCGCTTCTTGTTATGCGAGAATATTCTCATATTGTCGTCGTTATTACTTGGCAAGATCTCCAGCCACTATTCATCAAGCTCATCTAGTACACACCGATGACCTATCAAGCGAATCACTAGTATTCCTAAGCTTTCTTCAATATACTGGATATTAAATCCATAATCAAAGCTCCGAACGTCACACTTGGTGTTAACATTATACCGTATTAGGATTAGTCTGAAATTTCCTTTCCAAAAGGTCCTCCTTCACTTCGTCTATTTCACGTAATTAACATATTCGACATCACCCTCTAAAAAAAATCAAATTCTGGCCATGCATAGACCACATATTTATGCCTCTCATCCAAGATATAAACTCGAAATGCTTCCATAGCTACTCGATATTCTTGTTGCAATATGTCTCTATTGTGCATATTAGCATATTTCCATTCTAGTATGCAGACGGTTGCATTTCCCAGTCACCTAGGGTTCATGCCCTTCAATATGCTCTACGCATATGACCGTTTCATCTCTCGTCCGACTGAGTACTGTGAAAAAAAATTTCACCATTTTGTGTCACCGATCATCTTATTCTCATAGTGAGGAAGTTTGCGTACTCAAAATAAGTGAACTGAAAAAATTTCAATAATTCTTTTACTCTTCCAATAAAGCAAAACTTAGAGTATGTATAATACCAACATGTCTAATAAGTCGTAATGACATCTAAAGTACCAGTATAACCCGTTAGTAGGAACAGAAACAGATATAACATGATTGAAGTGAATAGACTATGAAGGAAATGAATATTTAGAATTATATTAAAGATTTTTCAATGACATCTAAAGAAGGAATGAGGAGTCATAAATGCAATAGAGAACATTATTATGGATGATACGATGATAGAAGAGATAGATTGTGGATTGAGAGTGATTATGGTATCCATATGGGATGTGGAAGTGAATGTAATGTCGACCGTCGAGTGATACTAGTACTTCGGATATAGGACCGGAAACAAGAACAATATACTAACTCGTAATAGCAAACATGGGTATTTCTAGAGATTCTCGTCACAAGCGTGCTGCTACTGGTGCCAAAAAAGCCCAATTCAGAAAGAAGAGAAAGTTCGAATTAGGTAGACAACCTGCCAACACCAAGATCGGTGCTAAGAGAATTCACTCTGTCAGAACTAGAGGTGGTAATGAAAAATTCAGAGCCTTAAGAATCGAAACCGGTAACTTCTCATGGGCCTCTGAAGGTGTCGCCAGAAAGACCAGACTTGCTGGTGTCGTCTACCATCCATCCAACAACGAATTGGTTAGAACTAACACTTTAACCAAGGCTGCTATTGTTCAAATCGATGCTACCCCATTCAAGCAATGGTTCGAAACTCACTACGGTATTGCTTTAGGTAAGAAGAAGGCTACTGGTGAAGAAGAAGAAACCAAGAAATCCAGAAAGGTCGAAAGAAAATTGGCTCAAAGATCTGGTGCTTCTAACATTGAATCTGCTGTCGAACACCAATTCAACGCTGGTAGATTATACGCTGCTATTTCTTCTAGACCAGGTCAATCTGGTAGATGTGACGGTTACATTTTAGAAGGTGAAGAATTAGCCTTCTACTTAAGAAGATTAACTGCTAAAAAATAGTTTATTTAGTTTCTGATAGTTATAATTGAACATATACGTGTATATTAGCTATTGTAGTAGTAATTGATGAATGTTCTGGTTTTATGAATTCATGTATGCTTGAATTGTCTACTAGTTTGTTTCTTGGCGACATACTTGCAATAAACCTTCAACGTTTTCTTCGACTCTAATGTATTTCAGCTGCCCTAATTTGAAATCCGGTGTCAACAGCTACTACAAAACGCTGTTTCATGGCCCTTCAGACGTATGTCCTGACATCCATACCACCGGATCTTAGAACTCTTGTATCCTGATACATACTACATTGGTCAAGACTATACATAACCGAGCGATTCTACAGTATCAATTCTCCATAATATCATTTATTAGTTCTATAAAACATCTAAATTGTTAGTATTTTCTCATCGAATTCAAACGTAATATTGAAATATTTGTCAGAAAAGGCAATAATTTTATCTGCATGTATCTATTTAAATAGAATCAGTACAGGTCTGTGTTATTTTTATCATCATTTAAATATCGTATATCTATAGGTTATTACATACAATATGGAATGCTAGATTATTCATTCAATAAAGAATAGTAAGATATTGTTAATTTTTTCAATCTTGTAGTGAAATTTTTAAGGGTAAAAATTGTGAAAAGCGGGTAACATTAAGTTTCTAATGGATAACCAGGGTTATCAAATGCAGCTTATTACATTCGAATGGGACAAGTCATAATGTTTAACTATTCATTAATAATATCCTGATATACTCTGATTAACTCTTTTTAATTCACACCAATCTGAAACCCGTATATATTATGGTGATCCATGGCAAAGTACCCGTTTTAACCAGGATCTTTTCCTAAGAATTTCTCTATTTTATGAACGAATTTCCTTCAGAGTCAAGATGAAAGAAGTAAGCTCCATCGTACTAGTCATTAGAGACTGTTTATATTCTGTTTTAAATTGGAACCAAGGTCTTTGGCAAAGTGGATTATGTGTTCCAAAGAATCCAGCAAAATCGTTTTGGATCATTCTGATGACATAGCTGCTAACATCTATTTCATGATTAAGATACCGTATTGTCTAGGTTATAGTTGTAATGTTGAACTTATAGTTACTAAATCAATTTCTAGACATCCTGGTTAAAAATACTTCGAACAAGCAGTATCTTTGCCATTTTCATTATTTTTGCAATACTTTTACATTCGACTATAAAAGGATTAATATTCTAGATACAATGGCAGATTATATTTCATTGAATTGTTAGAGATCGAGCTATGAGCAAATCAAGTTAGCCTAAATCTATTAGTTATTAGTTTAGTCTTTACTCATCGTTCCTAGATTGTCTTTTCTAACTAATTTTAGAAAGGTCGGGTTAATTATACTTCAATGTTTCTAATCTCCGACCAACAAAGATCAGATAGAGATGCTACACCATTTTATCATTCGTCATTTCCAAGAATCTGAATATGTTAAGTTATTGAACGCCCAATTCGTCTCATCCTTTAACATCCTTATTTATCCTGAAGGATTTATGCACGTTGTATATACTGGTTGTTGAGATTTGGAAAAGGTTCTATTTTTTTCTATTTTTAAAAGAAAGAATAAGCAGCCTCCTTTACTACCGTTTATCTTGTCCGTAATCTTGTATATATGTATTCAATTGGTTCGATTGTTATAACGCCTGCTTTGTAATGATTGTATTTAAACATTGTGCATATAAGCATGCATATTGTATACAGGTATAAAAATGGTTCCATATTGATTAGAGATTAACAACTACTAATCGACGTTTGTCTAAATAGTAAGTAATTCGAAATATTGGCTAAGAGCAGCATTACTTTTCATTGAATATAAGGTCATTTCTATAGTGATAATTAATAAATAAATCGACATAAATAACAATTAGTTTTTTCTATTAATGGTAAGTTTGTACAAATTATGATTCTATAAATCAAAAATATCCAAAATGCATAAACAAGACACAATTCATGTATTAAATAGAGCAAAAAGATTGACAGGGGAAAATGTAAAGATTTATATTTTAATTATGGCTAGCTATCTCTATTAATGTATTGATTAACTTCGTGACACTATTAAAAACTTGCAAAATTATGAGTCGTAAGAAATTGGTCCCTTGGCCCAGTTGGTTAAGGCGTGGTGCTAATAACGCCAAGATCAGCAGTTCGATCCTGCTAGGGACCATTTCTCTCAATTCACACAGGGCGTGTGGCGTAGTTGGTAGCGCGCTCCCTTAGCATGGGAGAGGTCTCCGGTTCGACTCCGGACTCGTCCAATTATTTTTTGCCATAGCTATGGCGTTCAGCTCTTTTTCCATCCTTGAAATAAGCTCAAGCATATTAGAATGAAATTATTAACACGAAAGAAAGACCAATAGACATTATTGAAAGAAGACCCTGGATCCACTATGATTGTAAAGCTTTCAAAATAATTTGTTCAAATCGATGAAAGATTTTTTTGCAACCTTTTGTGAACCTCATAGCGTTTAAAGCAAATTTATATATTGGATTATATACTTGTTCAAACATTGGAATTATATCTGAATTACTCGATTATGACTACTCCATTGTCATTTCCGGTTAACTTAGCAACGTCAGGGACGTACATGTACCCATTATATGTAAGTAATGATTTATGAATGGTCTTTTATCAAAGCAGTCATATTAACAAAGACAGGGGATTTTCTATTTTCTTGTTCATCCTGCTATTTGGCCCTTTTATTTAACTATCTTAATACCGCAATTGATTTTAACGTTGGTTATTTATATGGCTATGTACCTTATGTTTTACCCGCTTCAAGCATTTTTTGCAGTTGTTTTCTACGGACCGGCTGGGTTTGTTAGCACATGGTTTACTGTTCTACAACAATCAGGATTGGTGTCAACGTTCCTCGTCACTTTTTTGTTGATGCCAGAGATCCAAAAGGTTGCATTTGATGCTGTATTATGCAGAGAATGTGCCGACGATGTTTTCTTGATAGGCAAGTTACGCAGGGTAGCCAACGTACCATTTTTGGTTAGATGGGGTAGAATGATCTGGGCGTTACCAAATATGCTAGTGTTACCGTTTACTTTCATCAGGGCAGTGATCATGTTTTTAATCAACTCGATTCCTGTAATTGGACCTATTATGGTAGTTGTGATTCAGGCTCCAACGAACGGACTTCGAGCACATGCTAGATATTTCACTTTAAAGGATTATGACAAGAAGCAAATTAAACAGATCTATAAACAAAATAGAGGCCAATACATGGGGTTTGGTATTGTTGCCAACTTCCTTGAAACTATTCCTCTTTTTAGTGTCCTCTTCATGTTTACGAACACTATTGGGGCTGCATTGTGGGTGATCGATATCCAGCAGAGATTAAAGCAGACATCAAAAAATAAAACCACAGAAGCATCAGAGAAATTGGATATAGCCGCATACCCTATAGAAGATATCGACGAAAAAGAAACAAAGGAGGATACTCAAAATGAGTACACTACAGAGCTAAAACAAATATCTAGTCATGTACCTAGTAATGAAGTTAAATAATCAATATAAATATATATTATCAACACAACCGAATCCAGCGGCAACACCACCCTCATTACTGGAACTAAACTTCGATCTTAACAACCAGCCTGCGTTTTCATTCGTTAATACGTCACCACTCTCTTCGTTAAACACAATGGTTCCAAAAACACCTAATTCAGAAATAATGTTTTCGTGAAAGACTTCACCTTCGCGGATAATCTTGTTTTTATGGTGTGGGGGATTGATAAGTTCCATCAAGATGTATGCACCCCATTTGCTTTCATCTAGACTTTTCAAAAACGCAGGAATGCTCTCTTTGTATATATTATTACCACCCCCTTCTCTCTGAGGTTTCAACACAAACTTTTCAGGTGTTTCAAATGCCAATTTTTTAGCAGTCTTTCCATCTTCTGAATCATCTAACGGATAGATGGCCACAAACGTGGACAACAATTTATCTAATTCATCTTTCGATATGTCTGGTAAGAACTTCTCAACCATACCCTTTTGCGTCAAGATTTGTTGCACTTTTTTAGCTCCCGACAATTGCGTTAATAACGATGGACATTTAATCGCAAGTGAGTTTTCTAAGTATAATCTAGCGTTCCATGTTGCCTCAGGCGCCATTTCGTAATCGGTTGGTGCATACCCTGATCTGTAATAAACTACTGCAACTTCATCCATCGTTGATTTGATATACAACTTGTCTTGATTAATAGTCGTTTTATCTGCAACTTCTTCCAATGTCACTCTATACGACTTGATGCCATGGTTCTTCAATAACGAATACTCAATGTGTCTCTGGTCAAAACAATTCCTTTCCCCCGGTTGAACCACAAATAATACAACCGTTTTGGTGCTTTCTTGTTTGCCGTTGTAATGATAATTACCATCCGCAAGCCCCTTAGCCAATTCGTTAATCGAGTCAGAAATTGGAATCTCGTCGTCATCGTAGTATTTGTATGAATAATCAGCATCATACGCTCCCTTCAGATTCAAATAATTATGCAATTCACCCACTTTGGTCGATAATCCTCCAAACGAAATACTCACCGTGTTGAACTCGATCTGCTTGATCTGCGGGTCATCATCAACGTCGTTGAGCATGTAATCCGACCGAAATATACCCAACGAAAGTGGCTGTTTCACCTTGCCTCCATTCAACTCAATCGACTTGTTGTACATCTCAAAGAGTTTCCCTGTGAAGTCATCGTCAAAAACGGCTAATTCCTTCAAAATCTCCAACAACCACTCCTTCGACTTGCTCACTACACTGGCATACAACTCATTGAACCCCTTCTGCACATCCATAGCATTCTCAAACGCCTTCTTCGAAAATGGTGTTGGAAATATCGTTATCGGAGCATGTGTAGCACTGTGAGTCTTGTAATTCACCGGGTACATCGTAAGCCCGTTTCCCAAACTCCATTGTAGCAAATTTTCGGTCAATTCTGTCTCCTGCGTTTCCGAGAGGGATGGAAATGTCTTCATCGTGTTTGCAGCTGTTTCAATTGATCCTCCTGTCGGCGTTTCCTTATCAACACAATTATGCCCCATCCAGGTCTCCATATTGATGACAAACGGTGGTTCTTCGGTACTGTGTATAACCCATTATTCGCCTATCGCAAGCTTTCTTTGCACCCAATAACATCAACTATGCCACAACCGATCGTGCAACCTCATGTCAGCCTCCAAACCGTAAAAACACCCTTCAGCGAGCCATACAATATATAATAGACCATATAATAGTATTTTACTAGTGATTATATGGATATCCATATTGAAAGCTCATAATCATGTGACCTTCGTGACTGTTTTCCGCGACTTCTGCCGTGCGGATTTTGTGTAACATTGTTCGTGAATTTTTTCAGTTAGTATAGCGACTGAAAAATACCATATACATTAAATTCAAGATTAGAACCTAGTTTGGTACCTTTCAACTATATATACATAACCAAAAAGTATGTACAGCAAATAGAATAGAGGAGAATAGACGAAATCTTGAAAAAGTAATGGCGGAATAAACTTTGTTCGAGCAAAAGTAGAGTTGAGTTGAAGAAATAAAATAATTATGTCCCAATTGACATTTCTTGCAATGGAGTGGTAGATTTACGACTATATTGTATAAGACGTATTTTTGTGGCAATTCTGTAGTATGTGGATGATATGGAATTGAAATGGAGGAGACAACAGGAGAGATACAGAGTTTATCAGCCAGTGCCAATGAGTCTATATGTCAAGAAACTTGAATACTAACATATATTTTAGTGAAATACTTAGCTGCTTATTTATTATTAGTCAACGCTGGTAACGCTTCCCCATCAGCTTCTGACATCAAGTCCGTTTTAGAATCCGTTTCTATTGAAGTTGAAGAAGAAAAGATCTCCCAATTATTAGCTGAAGTCGAAGGTAAGAACGCCGAAGAATTGATCGCTGAAGGTAACGAAAAGTTATCCTCTGTCCCATCTGGTGGTGCTGCTGCTCCAGCTGCTGATGCTGCCTCAGGTGACGCTCCAGCTGCTGAAGAAGCTGCTGAAGAAGAAGCTGAAGAATCCGATGGAGACATGGGTATGGGTTTATTCGATTAGATTAACAAAACATTAGTTATTGAAAAATTGAATGATTTTGTATAATACTCCTTAATAAGACTTTTACAGATACGAGTGACCATGTAGCGACCGAAACTATGTGACTTTATTTATTGTAGAACTCTATATAATTTTATAATTCATCAGCCAATGCCTTGCGTAATCCCATAGGGTTGCCGAATACGACATGCCTAGCTCTCAAGAGATCCTGGTCAAACTGCCTATCTTCTTCGGTGTATGAGGAGTCTCTCTCTTTGTTGCCTTTCGATCTCAATTCGGCTTCCTTCGATAACCACTCCATAAATTCTTTTGAGGGTTTCAATGACTTGTCTTGAGAATGTACTTCACTCAACTTGTTGAAATACAACTTGAATTGATCTTCCGATGCAACACCGCTATCAGCTAACAGATGTTGCAAGAAATGTGAGTATTGGCTTTTTGGATCTGCCGATTCCTCAATGGCCCTCTTTTCATTAGAGTTCGCCCCATCAAGCAACTTTAGGTCCTCCAAAATGTTCATTAGTCTGGTTTGGGACTGTGATTCTAACGACGGAAACACCGAAATGAGTGAGTCGACCGCTGAGTTTGCATTATTGGAGTTGAAGTATTTGGCATTGAAATGGCTATTTTGCGTAAGTGCATGGATTATTCCCAAAATACGCTTCTTAACCACATCTGATGCATCCGTATTCAACTTATCGAACAAACATTCAACAAACTTCGCATCCTGATTTTTCAATACATTGTTCACCGCATCTGGATTGTTTCTTAAGCTTGATCCCATAATTCTGTACACTTTTTCCTGTAAACCTTCATCTTGTACCGACTTACTTACATCAACAAAACTGCGGAAAACTGACGAATCTTGCGTCAATTTGACACCGAATTCAATATCATGACTTAAGTCAATCAAAGTATCGAGGGCCGTCGATAATCTGTTTGCATCACCTCCTTCGCGATAATGTTGCACTTCGTCAACCGAAGACAGGAAATCATTCAAGTCAGCAGTAGAAACCTTAGATTTGCCCTGCGTTTGCTTGAATTCTTTAATCTTTTGCTGGATTTCGTTCGCCTGGTCTTCATTTGTCATTTGGGGACTATTATCACCGTTATCGCTATTATGTTCCGCATTCACCATCAACTCGCTAGACCCTTCAGTTTCTTCAGATGGATCCAAAATTTTCGCCTCTCTAGCTAAATTCTCCATGTTTAGCCTTACGTGTAATCCTGCGGGGATATCTTGTCCTTCTCTAATGGTTTGCCACTCGGTAGTTGGTTCAAAGATTTTGGGGTAACAATCGGTAGGGTTATTTGGTGCACAGATTAATTCTCCGTCGGTATTCACAATCAGGGATTCGATAGGCTTAATCAATAACGTTAATAATATTGACGAGAGCACTCCTTTCAGTAATTTCATCTATTTTGATTGTTCTATTAACAAATATATATAAAAAGTATCCGATAAGTACTGATTTCTAGTTAAATTTGTTTCTCTACACGTCAGCAACAATGCGAAAAAAGATTTAGCTGCTAAAATGCCTACTAAAATGTTCCAAATTGTTCTACTAATAGCGCCAGCAATATAACTGATTGAGGCATATAGTACTACATTTAGTCATGATACGTATATATGTTTTGCATTAGGATCTATTTCACGTTATTAATACATACTGATTATTTAGCAAGATAGGATTATTTGGCAGCTTTTTCTAAAGCTTGTCTGACATCTTCGATTAAGTCATCAGTATCTTCGATACCGACAGAAACTCTGACTAAGTCATCGAAGACACCGTTAGATTCTCTTTCTTCTTTTGGAATACCACCGTGAGTCATGATCGCTGGAACCTCAACTAAGGATTCAATACCACCCAAGGATTCGGCCAAGGTGAAGAACTTAGTCGAAGAGGTGAAGGTGGAGGCAGCCTTGGCACCACCGTTGATTCTGAAAGAGATCATACCACCACCTAAGCTGTCTCTGTGTTGTTTGACGACAATTTCGTGGTTTGGGTCGGACTTTAATCCTGGGTAGTTGACCTTCAACACAGCAGGGTGTTGGGTTAAGAATTGGGCGATTTGTTGAGCAGATGTGGCCGCTTGTCTGACTCTCAAGTGCAAGGTCTTTAAACCTCTGTGGGCTAACCACGAGTCGAATGGAGATGGAATGGAACCAATGGCGTTTTGCAAGAATCTGAAGCGGTCGTGCAATTCGTCGCTGTTGGTAGCCAAAACACCCATAACCACATCAGAGTGACCGTTAATGTATTTGGTGACGGAGTGCACAACAACATCGGCACCGTGTTCCAATGGGTTGGATATGTATGGAGATAAAAAGGTGTTGTCGACAGCCAACAAGATCTTGGAGCCGGTCTTGGCCTCGTGGTTTTTCAAGATACTGGCAACCTTGGCAATGTCAGTGACGGTCAAAGTAGGGTTCGATGGGGTTTCTAACCAAACCAACTTGGTGTTTTCCTGGATTTTCGATTCCAAGTCCTCAACCAAGTTTCCAACAAATGTTGAGGTGACACCGTGAGTAACACCAACCTTGGTGAAATATCTGTGGGTTCCTCCGTAAACATCTCCTCCTGAGATGATGTGTGAGTTCATAGGCAAAGACTGTATAATCAAAGCGGTGGTGGCAGAACCCGAACTCAAAGCGATGGCATGCTTGGCCTTTTCTAACGCAGCAACTGCGGCTTCAAAGTTATCTCTGTTAGGATTAGCAGATCTCGAGTACTCGTAAAGACCAACCGGTTTGGATGGTTCCGATTGTGCAAATGTAGTAGACAACGAAAGTGGTTCGATAACGGCACCGGTGGTAGGATCTATTGGTGCACCAGCATGGATGGCTTTTGTACCAAAGCCGTATTCAACATTAGTGGTAGATTCAATAGTCATTTTTATCTATATTATACTCTATAGTAGCTCAATAAGTCAAATACCTATTATTACTTAGCAAAGTCGTATTAATAACGTGAACATGAAAAAAATCAAGAATTCATGTATTTATATACTCTATGGCAAAAAGGAATTCTATAATGCCTTACAAAATAAAGCCACAGCATTTTTCTGAGATGATGCCGCGGGCCTCATAACCATACTCGGACCTCATCACCCTAGGGGTACTAATGATGTTTTGCAACTATCGGGTGATATTACGAGATATGTTGTGACAAAAGCTTAAATAGGTTATGATTAATCATCAGGGTGGCCCTTTGTATGCACCAAAATTGAAATAAGTGATTGAAACAAGCAAATATTTCTTTTTCTCACTAATGTTTTAGTACCGTATTGTCATTTGTCATCACGTTGATGGCTAAAAATATACGTTCCCCAGATGTCGAAAAGGAGGATCTGGCGTCAAGTGACGAAGGAATGAACCAGAAGAAACTAGAAGGGAAGGAAGAACATTTCGCATATGGTGATGTTGATGTATTTTTGTAGTAGATAGGATGGGCCGGATCCGTAATGAATTGCCTAATGGCTACGAATCTAAGAATAGACAGAGAATAGCCCAGAGTCTCTACTACGGCTCTTTGTAGGTATGTGATGGGTCTAAATATGCATATTAATTGACTATTTAGCACTAGTTCTCCTGTAACTCGTCTAAGAAGCCGGGGTTGTTTGCGAGTTTAGCTTTGAACTTGTCCCACCAGTTGTTGAAAGCCTTCATGGGGACCTTACCCGACTCGTCAATAAAACTGCCCAAAAAATTGTAGGCGTGGGTGACAATTTTGTTGGCCAAGGATGCAATATCATTAGGGTTCTTCAATGCAGAGGGTGCGTTTGCAATGGTAGCAGGAACGAGCGATTGCGAAGTTCCCGCTTGTTTCTGACGTTCTTGCATTAAGAGTGCCTCGGCCTGGGGGGTTGGTTCAATGGAAATACCTATATTTATGGTGGTATCACCACCGGCATCACCACCGGCATCGACGCTCATCTCAACATCGTCCAATTGGGTGCTTGATTCGGACGTTTTGCTGCCATTACTAAGTTTATATATAGCCGATGGCTTGGCAGGGTTCAATCCGCCTAATAGCTTGAACTCCTGTGAATTCGGTAATTGAAAATACACCAACGCTGTGAAATTGGTGTCGGTGAACTCTGTTTGAGGTAGAAGGAATATTGCAATATGGGATATATTTGATGCATTTGACATTGTGATCACGTATTTTGTTGGCTCAACTTGGTTTGCCAATTGTATTGGTCTTCCTGAACAGACTGCTCCGAACATAGTTACTTATTGATAGGTTTCTAAGTCTTTCTATGGCAAGCAACAGTTACTTCATGATTCAGGTTAAGTAGGGTTGGTTCCGAGATATACGGAGTTACCCGGAAATGCATCGGGTCTACAAAAATCTCTTCTATGAAAAACTGAATCTATTCCATTAGTTTATTCTTTTATCTATCGTAACATCATATCGTGATTCAATAAAGGATTATTGACTTGCTATATGTAATACGTGGGTGATAAAGAAGGTAGCTTGTCAGTTTTGTTATGGGCTATTAGAGTTTCATTGAAATTTTAATGCATAGGCTTAATACATTAACAATTGACTAGTTATCGATACAATCATCCTATAATAACTACGTCGAACATATTTTCCATCTTTGAGCATATTTGATGCGTCATAATGACCTTCATCTGGTGCAATAGATGAATATGGGAAAGATACTTCGTGACATTGTCTATTCTGTTCCTTGGCTCTATATAATCCCCCTACTTAGTCTGTAAACCTAACCAACTTGTTGCACATCCTGCGCCTAGTAGTACAACCCGGTCGTCGCCATCGTACAAGCAATTCAAGTAGTCGAAGGTGACCTTTTCTTCTAAGTTATTTTCGTTTACGGAAGCTGTATGAATTCCACAATTACCGTGCTCGCCCCATCCCCAAGCGTACACTGTATTCTGCTTGGTTAGTACAAGTCCATGTTCACTTCCGATTTCGTATTTGGCAAAATCTATTCGGGTTTTTGGAAATAGCTGGCCATGACTGTTGTTGCCCCTTGATTTTATAGTTTGCAAATGGTTTTGGTCTTCAACCAAATAATGATTGGACGACCACATGGATTTTAAATCTATAACGTTGTCATCACAGTCATAAGTCTCAGCTCCTTTCCCATAGATGCTAATTTGATGATTTCTGTTTAATATAACTGTACAGTCCCGACCAAGATCATATGCTTGTAAGTCTATTTCGCCAAACAGTAGACGTTCAGGTTCCCAGACAATTGAGCGTGTCTTCGACTTATTATTTACAGCTACAGCTTCTTGTTCTCCTAATTGTCCCTTTCTGCAGTTTCCCCAGCCGTATAGATCACCATTGGCTAATTTGATAATCGTGTGATTTATGGAGGACTTGAGATCAACAATTCTACTTGGGAGCTCGAAAGACGTCTTCACGAGCTCACTTCTCTTGATATTACTCCCAAGGCCCAATTCTCCCTTCATGCCTGTACCACACACATATATCTCATTTGAATCATCCATTAGAATAGAAAACTCCCATCCACAGCTAACATCTTTCCACTTGTTGTTACAACCCACTATTGTAAATTCAAGAGTATGAGTAGACTCAGGATCAATCGGACGTGCACATTGGCCGTATGTGTTATCACCAGCACTGTATAATATTCCTGTATTAGTTAAAATGAAAGTATGGTTCCCACCGGAACTTACTTTGATTGGTTTTGAATCAATATAATTGGTCTTCGAACCATTTTCATCGCGGAATATCACGGCCTGAAGAGTATCTTGATCTTCATCATTGGAGATGCCTAACTGATAGCTACCGTTGGAGCCACAAGCAAGTACCTTATATTCTGGCATTTGTAACTAATTTAACGGTATTCTTATCTCTGCAAGCTAATCTGAATTTCGGATTAAGATAATGGTTGTATACAGAACCGATGAATTCAATTTAGATTCGACACAGTTTTATATCTACAGATCGACGAGAGAAACAAAAATGATGTCAAAGCAAGAGATTTTAAACGGAAGGATTTGATTTTAAATCAGTGGAATTTTGAAATTGATTATTATTGAAACCTATAAAAATTTGGAACAGCAGTTAAAAAAATGTACGAATTGACAAATGTCTAATTATTCTGGTTCTCCCTAATAGCCAGAATAATCAGAAGACAAATCTAGTAAAGCAGCCATATAGATGAATATGGAAGCCTATTACACTTATAGTTGAGGCCATGTTTCATTTTGCGCAAAATTTGCGCTTCCTAATTTTTTAGTAGTTTTGTCAAGTTGCCAATTGTTTGGTTTCGTTGTGATACTGTTTTAGTCAAGAAACATTGAATATCGTTTAGATGTATTTTATGGCTACGCTACATGGTTTACGGTTAATGAAGGGACTTAATACTGCATAGTCAGTGCTATTTGATTTCCTGTTCTCGTATGCGTCTATACGAGCTCACACTAGAAAATGCTGGTAAGGCACAACCATGAAGTTACTAAACGCTTGAGTTATAGGTCGCATAGAGACTGAATGACTAGAACTAAACGAAGAAAGAACTAAATGGCCTAAAATGACGAGAAAATGAATAATGCAGCAGGTAAATCGAACGAGGAAAGTTTGTATATTTAAAAGCTCTTAGCCTGGTTTATTTTCGAAATCTATTCATCATTGATAGTCAAATAGCAAACTATCGTGTAGTAAAGCTTTCATTCCTACTGTTCTTTTGACTTAGAGTCACAAATATATATTCAGTGAAGGGACAAATGGTAAGATGTCAAAATCATTCACTATGATCGACGATAAGAGCATCCCGAACTATCAAGGATTCGTTGATGACGTTGCGTCTGAGGTGCGAAGTTTGGCACGTTCACTAAATGGTACGTCAACAGATGAAAAGGCGATTTTTAGGACAGGTGGTTATTTAATCAACAATGACAGCACAGAATCATGCAAGTTCTGTACCACTTCTTCCACAAATGTGTTCTTAAGCAGTGTAGGTGCTGACTACAGTAAGAAAAGCCGTGATATTGGCATCTTGTTTGCTTTATTGTTATTAATATTATAGGAACTATATTTTTATATTGGATTGCCAGAGTACCAAAAGGCAGCAGGCAGAAAATATCAAAATAGAACTTAGCAATGAAATTGCAGCCTAAGTACAATTTACATATGTTATCCTTTTATCAACATTGCAAAATATCTGAATAATTCATTGTAGCATTTTAGTGAGGTATGCCATGGAATAGAAATCTATATCATAATATCATGATTTAAGACCGCCATATAGAAAGTTCAGCTCTATACAAATAATTTCACCTATTTTCTTACTTCACGTATATTCGTTTATTCATTGATTTTGTGTTTCAAAAAGATTTTATACGACTATAGTCTATACGAGACCAAGAAATCATATATAAACTTTCCAAAACACATTGTATAGTTAGGTCCTTGGGGTTTCAGTAGGATAAATATGTCAATTTTGAATCCACCTACAGTTCATCGGGAGTTTTTCGGGTTACCAGGATCGTTAGCGATTACTTTGGGACTTCCGACTGTTATAACTTTGTTTGCATTAATTACCAATGAGTATTATTCGGTGCAAGGTTTATCATTGGATTTTAATGCTATAATTGCTCAAATACCTTCAAATACAAAGGAATGGATTGAGTTATGTTTCGATTTCAGTTGCTGGGCTGCTTACTTAACATGGTTTACCGTCTTGGTGTTATTGGACTATATCTTACCAGGTAAGAAGCTTAAAGGTATAGAGTTAAGAGACAAAAGTCAATTGGAATATAGAATAAATGGGAAGCTGATGGCAGGATTATTGATTATTCTTTTGTTAAGTAGGCTATTTGTATCTAATAGCTACTATTTACCCGAATTGCAGTTCATTTATGACAATCAATTAAAGTTAACTTTGGTCACTACGATTTTTTCATTCTTGTTGGCAGTTTTTGTTTACGTTTGTTCATTTATTCCATTGACGACGCCAAACAAAACAGAGACTAAGGAGAGAATATTATCGATCAATGGAAATTCAGGTAATATATTCTACGATTGGTTCATTGGTAGGGAATTAAACCCTCGTATTGGTTCGTGGGATATCAAATTATTCTGTGAGTTGAGACCTGGTATGTTATTATGGTTTTTGATTAATTTATCATGTATGCATAACCAGTACCACAGGCTCAACAAAATCACCGATTCTTTATTGTTAGTGAATTTTTTGCAAGCTTTTTATGTTTTTGATGGAGTGTTGAACGAAGAGGGTGTATTATCAATGATGGATATAACCACCGACGGGTTTGGGTTCATGTTGAGCTTTGGAGATTTGGCCTGGTTGCCTTGGTCCTATTCGTTGCAAGCAAGATACTTAGCGTTGCCTGAAAACTCGTTGGAATTAGGTTATATTAAAGTTGCTTTAATTTTGGCTTTAAGTTTCACTGGTTACTACATATTCCACTCATCAAACAAACAGAAATCGGACTTCAGAATGGGTAAATTAGACCACTTGAATTTGAAAAGCATTAAAACCAAAACTGGGTCAAAATTACTATGCGATGGCTGGTGGGGCATGTCACAACACACAAATTACTTCGGTGATTGGTTGATTGGTTGGTCATGGTGCTTACCTACTGGGTTTCAAACGTTGTTAACCTATTTCTACGTTATTTATTTTGGAGTCTTACTAGTTCATAGACAAATGAGGGACGAAGCTAAATGTAGATTGAAGTATGGCAAGCAATGGGAAGAATACGAAGAACTTGTTCCTTACAAAATTGTGCCTTACGTTTATTGAACTTGCAGTTACTCAATATAGTATAATAAAATTAAGAAATATTAATTCCTATGATACAATTATTAGTCGTAAGTAATAATCCAAGCCAGTAGGTTCTCTATAAGGTATTATCAATAGTGTACCATCGTTTGGTGTACGAAAGTCGATTTTTCATATTGACGCGTGGTTTTTATCATCGCCAAAATTTCTGTTTATTGAAGGTAAAAATTTCAGATTACTTTTAACATAAAATACAATCTATTAAGGATATATACTAATAGATATGAGTTGGTATAAGGACCCATCAGAAGATAGTGCTATTCAGGTGGAAGATTCTCCAAAGAAGGAATCTTCTTACGTTCAAGTACCCACCTCGTCACCAATTCATGTTAAATCATCACCAACCAAATCTAATAATGATTTAATGCCTCCAAGTAGAACTCAAATAAACAATGGTTCAGACAATAATGAGGATAAAGAAAGAAAGCTTGAGGCTAAAAGACAAGCTATTAGAAACCATAAAGATTTTCCTATGGTGAAGAGAAGATTTTATTACTTGCAAGAAAGTGATATATTTAAGGGCTTTGTTAAAGGTAAAGGTAACCTCCGGGAAATAACACAGTGGTTAACCGACAACTACAATAAGGCTGAGATTTTAGGAAGACATGAAGCAGAACTTAAAAGACAACGAGAATTAGGTCAAGAGGAAAAGATGAAACAAGAGAAAGAAAGGTTGTTAAGGGAATATCAACGTCAAGAAGAAATAAACCAAAGAAGAGAACAAGAGGAAAAAGAAAGGTCTGAAAAGGAAGGTCAGAATATTGATGATCAGTATGATGATGAAGATCTTTCGCCTATCAAGGTAAGAGGTAAAGCCAGAATTAAGTCTGCAGCACCCCCACCTCCACCCCCACCAGTATTATTGGAATCACCAGAGAAACAATCTTCTACCAAGGTCCATATATCCAAACCGAAAGTGTCGATTTTGGATAAGTATAAATATAAACCAAAGCAACAACCCAGTATTGACCATGTTTTTAGACCTCAGGAAGATATTCAACCCAAAAGGAGAAAGCTTGTACGTGCATCCACTGTAAGCAGTGGCGATGACTCTAATAGAGGTTCTCCAGTAGCAGCAACCTTTAATTATCAAGATCAATATGTTCCTAAACTCAAGATGACTATGAACGGACATGCAGTAGAAAATGATCAAAATAATAGGGGAGATGATGGAATTGTTGAAGATGATGATTTAGAAAAATTAGAAGAAAAGATCAAAGCAAATAGAAGAGCTGCAAAAGCTTCGAAAAACGATAGAGTCATAGAGGTCAGTGATAATGATTTAGAAGACGATGACATGAGTGATGATATGTCAGAAGAAGACGATGATGAAGGCTATAAGACTGGCTTGACCACTATTGATTCGCAAATTTTGGAATTTTTGAATAACGCTTCAACCCAGGATATCATTGAAATTTGTAACGTCCCACCTAAGGTCTCAGAATTGATTATTACTAAGAGACCATTTCAAAATATCTATGTAGTCGCTGAAGATAAATTTGAATTACCAAGCGAAAAGACAGAAGAGAGTGGCAATGAAAAGAAGAGGAGGGTGCAAAGGAAGACTTTAGGTCAGAAAATCATTGAAAACACAGAATTTAGTTTGAAGGGGTATAAGGCAGTTGATTCATTAATTAAGAAATGTTCTGAATACGGTGACTTAATTTCCAAACAAATGGAAAAGTGGGGTGTCACAGTTACTGGTGACGGTGAGCTTGAAATGGTGGACCTTGAACCTACTCAAAATGCGATTGAAATTGACGACAAAGATGACTATGAAGAAGAGGACGAAGATATTATTGTACACCATAAAAGTAAAAGCCTAACATATATTAAAGAGAAACCATCATTATTACCAGAAGATATTGATTTGAAGAACTACCAACAAGTTGGGATTAACTGGCTTAATCTATTATATCGTAACAATTTATCATGTATATTAGCTGACGAAATGGGTTTAGGTAAAACCTGCCAGGTCATTTCTTTTATGGCGCATTTAAAGGAAACTGAAACCAAGAAGGGACCTCACTTGGTTATTGTACCATCGTCAACATTAGAAAATTGGCTTAGAGAATTTAATAAATTCTGTCCTGATTTAATGGTCCAGGCTTACTATGGGTCTCAAAGCGAAAGAGAAGAATTAAGATATGATTTACAGAATAGTGATTATGATGTTATGGTTACGACATATAATCTAGCCACAGGAGCTGCACCAGATTTTAAGTTCTTGAGAAATCAAAATTTTAACATGATAGTGTACGACGAAGGACATATGTTGAAAAATTCTACTTCCGAAAGATACAATAAATTAATGAGACTTAATGCAAAGTATCGTTTATTATTAACAGGTACACCGTTACAAAACAATTTAAAAGAATTAGTTTCACTTTTAGCGTTCATGTTGCCAAATCTTTTTAACGATAAGCGTGAAGATCTCCAAGGATTATTCAATCAGAAAGTTTCAACTGTTGATTCATCTGAAGGTAATTATAACCCATTATTGTCGTTGCAAGCCATAGCTAAAGCAAAAACAATGATGACCCCCTTTGTATTAAGACGTAAAAAGATACAGGTTTTGAAGCATTTACCAGGAAAAATTCACAAAATTGAAAATTGTGAATTGACTCCTACTCAGCGAGCCATTTACGACGATTATTTGAATCAGGGAAAGAGAACCAGAATTGAAAGAGAGAGAAGAAAGAAGTTGTCAAGTAAAGAAATTGAAAAAGCAAGAAAGAATGCCATCCCATCTAGTTCAAATGTTATGATGTCATTAAGAAAGGCTTCATTACACCCATTATTATTCAGAACATTATTCACGGATGAAAAGGTTGCCAAAATGGCTAAGGCGATCATGAACGAACCAGAATATTTTGATGCTAATCAAACTTACATATTGGAAGATATGAAAGTCATGGCAGATTATGAGTTGAATAATCTTTGTGAGAAATTTCCAAAGACATTAAGCAAGTTTGTTTTACAAGACGAGGACTGGCTCAATGGCGGTAAAATCTCAAAACTAATCGAGATCTTGGACAAGATTATAAACAAGAAAGAAAAAGTGTTAATTTTTTCATTGTTCACTCAAATGTTGGACATACTAGAAAAAGTGTTGACCATTTCTAACATGAAGTTTTTGAGATTGGACGGACAAACCAGTGTTGATACAAGACAAGATTTAATCGATAAATTTTATGATGATGAGACAATTCCGGTATTTTTATTATCTACC
This sequence comes from Debaryomyces sp. S3305, assembly GCA_024586305.1. Lineage (NCBI taxonomy): Eukaryota > Fungi > Ascomycota > Pichiomycetes > Serinales > Debaryomycetaceae > Debaryomyces > Debaryomyces sp. S3305. Next base: position 122,653 of record JAMYHY010000061.1, read on the forward strand.
AAAGCCGGAGGTTTTGGTATCAATTTAGTGGCAGCAAATCATGTTATAATATTTGACCAATCGTTCAATCCCCATGATGACAAACAAGCAGAAGATAGAGCTCATAGAGTCGGTCAAACAAGCGAAGTTGTTGTGACAAAGTTGATTGCCAAAAATACAATTGAAGAGAACATGCTACAATTGGCGGAAAATAAATTGCAATTAGATCAATCTATTAGTAGTAATGAACTCACTGATTCCAAATTCGAAGAGAAAGCAGCTTCTCTTTTTGAAAAGCTCTTATTCGATAATTGAGCTACTGATCAAATAGATAAAAAAGAAACAATTTTTTTGCGTCTAATTCCGACTTCCGAGACAACTAATAAAAATGATCTGTCCTCGGTATTATACATCCGAGGGGATTTTTGTCTTCGAGCTAAAAAGACTTATTAATACTATAGTACAAACTTTTATAGTCTTTTTAATAGTACTTCTAAAAAAAACCTTTTAATCAATAATACTTATAGACATGTTTATGGCGAAAAGAGCATTTACTGCTCCATTTGCGAGGTTTCCGCAAATAAGCCGTTCGATAATCAATAGTACCCGTAATTTATTCATTCAAACGATGGAAACACCAAACGAACATGCATTAAAGTTTTTGCCATCTATGCAAATAATGAAGGAGAATGAAACCAGGGAGTTCTTAAGTGGTAGGGAGGCAGCTTGTAGTCCATTAGCATTAAAGTTGTTCTCTATTGATGGAATAAAATCAATTATGTTTGGATCGAATTTCATTACTATTGAAAAGACAAATGAAGATTTACATTGGTCATTGTTAAAGCCAGAGATCTTTTCCATTTTGACTGAATTTTTGAATAATGGAACGCCTATTCTTAATGAAGAATCAGAGTTAACAGATGATATGGAGATCAGCGAAGATGATGATGAAACTGTTACTATGATTAAAGAATTAATTTTCACTAGAATAAGACCAGCCATCCAGGATGACGGAGGAGACATCGAATTTGTTAGCTTTGCTGAAGATAATGGGACAGTTTATCTCAGATTAAAGGGTGCGTGCAGATCGTGTGATTCGTCATCGGTTACACTAAAGAATGGTATCGAGAGTATGTTGAAATATTACATTGAGGAAGTCACCACTGTCGAACAAGTCAACGACGAAGATACGACAGAGATTGTTGAAAAATTCAAGTCAGAAGACATACATTTAAAACCTAGTCCAAGAGACGATCCTCCTAGTTTGTAAACTAGATATATCCATATGTGTATATAGTAATGATATTTTTTATACCTTCAATGGTTCTTTAGTTTATCAGGATGTAGGTTTAAAAATACTCAATTTGAGGCTTGAGCTGTTCATCGATTAGTACGCGGCCGTACTTGAACCCATTAATCAATTTTGAATTTATAAAACTATATACATCATTTTTATACTATTGACATTATTTCTCTATCTGAAAGTTTGAGATTGAGTTTATTGCATTTTTAGCCGTATCAACTAAAACAAAAAAAAGTATCAGTTATTTTTTGGTTTATTTGTCTTTTTCAGCTTGAATACTGGAGATGTAGGAGGAGTAGACAATGGTTGATAATTATTCGAAGAAGGGAATTGGTAATAGGGTTGATAATAATAGTTTAATGGAGGTGAAATGTTTTCTGGGTAGTTGGAATCATCGTTTGGACTTAAATCCTTATCAAATGGCACATATGGATAATTGAACTGATACATATATGGATTGTAAAAATTAATATAATCGGACGGATTTCCCGTTGGCGCAGTAAGCGGTGGAACTGGAACTGAAGGCGGTTGAAGGAAATAGTTATAGTCGGTTATTGTAGGTAAACTAAATCTCTTTGAATACTTATTTGATTGGTTATGCGCTTGATAATAATTTGAAGGTAACGATGGTCTTTGGTGGTTGTGATTATTCTTTTGGATCGCAAACGATGTTTGAACAAAAACTTTCTTAAAATTTCCAAAGCTTATTAATTTGTTGTTAGTTAATAATATTGCTCTCAACGCCATTTTGAAATCTTTATAAAAGACAAAACCAATCTTCCCTAATTCAACTTCATTCTTTTTGGAATAAAACTGGGGCTTAATAATTTTAGCTGATTTGATGCAATTACCGAATTGCAACCAAAACTCTTCCCACAACCGATCGTCATTTTCGAATATAACAGGGAGGTTATTGACATATATATTTGTCTCTTGGTAATTGACGAATTTAGAAAATGAATTTAACAAAATGTTATAGTACGAAATATCAAGATACTTCAACAATAATTTGTTATTTTGCAAACATAATAATTGGTTTGTCTGACATTGGTACAAATAATGATTATGTTTATGTTGTCCAATTGAAACTCTGAGATTGATGTGATCAGTCGATGGCACGAGATCAGGCTTACACAAGTCCTGCTCTATATTGTACGCGTCGTCGGGGCCAAATTTCATGAAGTTTGTAAAAGACAAGTCGTTAAGATAGTACAAACATTTCAACACATTGATATTCAAATTCTCATTTATCTCGAAATTAATAAACCCAAAATTCAAGAGGTTGAAGTTGTTATCAGTCGTTTGGATAACTGGGAAATATATGCTTTCAATCTTATTAAATATTTCGAATTTGGATAAGAATGTTTCAATCATCGACATATCAGGATTGCAACTGTTCAAGAAATCACTCAAGTTCTCGATGACAATTGTATTATAATTATTAATATTTTCAGAAACTGCCGAATTTTCGGTATATTTCAACTTCCTTTCCTTCTTGCTAATATACTTGTTCAAATAAATCGGCACATTCTCGTTTACATTGAAAGGGTTTTTACTAGCATCAAGATTCTTCAAAATATAATCAACGTCAAGGTAATTCAGAAATTTCAAGATTGCAAATATATCATCCTCAACACTATTGAAAATGTTGATGTCTACAAGCGAATGATATCTGCTCTTCTTTTGAAAGTATTCGAAAAGCGCATCGTAATTGATAAGCTCGTCGGAGAGGTTTTTGATGAACAAGTTCCCCGGATGCGAAATAAAATCTGCGTAGGTAAATGTAACCTCAATTCCGCAGTCCAACAATTTTGTAACCACACGGTCTGCATCCCCTTTATTGGTGAACGAAATTTCCAGCTCTCCAGTGAACTTGAAGCTATCATCCTTAATACACTCATTTGCCTCATCTTTGCGCCCCTCGTCAACGTAGATTTTCAATGGAAAATTATCTGCTTGATCTCCAGCTTCCTTAAACAAGCAATTGTTTAACGATTGTAAGAATTCCTCACCCCCAGACCCCTTAGACAGTACGTCACCTACCCTACCGTTATCTTCCACATATCCTTCAAAAGTATTGTATTTATTGTCATGTTTATTTGTCTCATATTGCCTCTCGCTGTGGAGTTGATCTTGACCACCTTTAACTGGGTCTTCCTCAATTTCCTCTTCATTCAAAGTCAAATTCTCTGCTTTATTAACCAAGTCATCTGTACCATTGCCTTCATCATTCACACCATTTCCAGCGTCATTATGTGCTCCTGTTATACTTTCGCCACCACCATACTGCCTCTTGGCGGCAATATCGGAACCGTCTGAATCTCTGTTTTGTACAAGCATCTTACAATATTTTGTGATGTTCCTCTCTGTGCAAATTTAATATTCAATTTAGAGCCAATTCTCCACTAATATAAAACCAGAAGTTTAAAAAGGTGTTTTCATCTAAGTATAGGGTAATATATTTAACAATAACTTACATTCTTATAATAGCAGCAACCGGTTTAAGATTACATAAGCAGGACATTATTCATGAAAAATTAATCAGACCCTTTATGTCTAGACCGTTTTACAATATAGATGACGGTTGAGCGCAGTTAGTTCTAGGTTACAAGTGCATAACATAAAAGTATACCCGATAGTGGACAGAATGATTGTCACGAAACAGGAGAATATAAATGGAGATGATTATCAGATAGTGATCAGCATTGATAAGCATGACAAGTCCAGCATCAACGTCTACGTAAACGAAATGACAAACACTAGTGTTGGAAGCTACGTTTATTCGATAAGTGACAAGAAATCGGGCCAAATATATTCCAGTGTGCTCCAGGATCACTCGAGCAACATAATAACGGAGCAAGCGAGGAATTTAGGCTACTTGGTGGTAAAAAAATACTGCAGGCCCAGCTATACGAACATAAACGGGCAGATAAGTGACTATCCACAGGTATTGAAGGTAGTGTTCAATTTATTGGACGAGAGTATTTAGGTTATGCGTAATGGGTGTATGGCGATTGATATGGAGTGATTTGGGGAATTCTGTGGTTATCTGTGTGTGCAAGTACGATTCTCGGAGATCAGGGCAATTACAATGATATAATTTTATTTCGGTATAGTCATGTAGTGATAAAGTGTAGTAGTGTGGTATAGTCGAAAGACAATTCCATGAGAATAATCGGAAGCTGTAGAGGATAGAAGGGCGAAATTAAGGTTTCATATAAAAAGAGCCCGAGGTCTGCTGTGATGCGTTGGTGACCATTACGGGACTGCCGAATTGCCCAGGCTGCAGAAGCGTAATTTCGTTTTTACTGAATTGGAGTTAAGATACAGATTTAGGCTACAGATTTAGGCTACAAATTAAGTGTTGAATTAGGTTGCTGTCACAGCTAGCTAAGGGGTTAAGATCATATGATATTGATGCATTAGGACTCCTTATTTTGTTGACCTGCGAGGCTTACAATGTAGGTTATACTTTAGGCTATCCGGGGCATATGCGTACTTCCGGAGGGCTCCTCAATTGTATTAACTCTCTACGGTGTGATCATGGATTATAGTATAACGTGAGACACTGGCAACCGCGACATTGATGTTGTATTAGGAACTGGATTCTGCGACATTTGATTTTTTAGGTGCTCATCTCATCAAATAATTTTTCTAAATATATATGTCCTAGATGAAAAATAAAGATAACGAAGTGAATATGGAACAAAATAGACCTAAAACTACTCAGCAACGGTCAAGAAAGGGCAAGAAGTCGTGGAGGAAAAATATCGATATAGATGATGTGGAAAAAGGATTAGAAGAAGCAAAAAATAGACAAAGACTTCTTGGAGATGATAATGATGATTTCATAATAGATACGGAAGGAGATGTGTCAATAGGAGGTAAATCAGGAAAAAAATTAAAAAGTACTGAGATCTTATCAAATAAATCCAAGGTTAAGCCTTTAGCTGTTGAGAGAAACAACAAGAAAATACAAGGTGTTAACAAGCATGAAGTACACAGGTTGATGAAGTTATCAGGGAAGGTGAATTGGGAATCCAAGTTAAAGACGAGGGTTGACAAAGATGGGTTGTTTAGAGCAAAGAACGAAGATCTTTGGGGTGAAGAACCTGTTGATAATACACCAGAAATCTTACTTACGAAGTCCTCGAGTGGACTTACCAAGGCCAAGAACGCACCAAAGACATTGAAGACAGACGCGATTAGGTTGAGCGAACAAGAGAAACAGGTTGATGCTGGAAAATCGTATAATCCATCTTTGGCTTCATGGAAAGCGTTGATAAACAAAGAATATACTACTGAAAATGAGAAGGAATTGAAGCGTCAAGAACTCCTTGATCATCAACAGCGTATCAAGTACTTGATTGCCAACTTGGATGAAAACGAAGAAGAATCTTCTGGAGACGAGCAAATTGATGAAGTAGAAGAGGAAGCTGAACAAGATTTTAAGTTATCGATAAATAAACCAACACAAGTGAAAATCAAGACGAAGTCCAAGAGAAACAGAGAAGCAAAGCATAAGCAAAGAACCGAATTAGAACAAAAATTGAAGGAATTAAAGAATCAAATTAAAGAATTAGCGAAATTAGATGAGTATAATGAATTAGCAGCAGCAAAGCAAGAAGCAAAAGAAAGTACAACGTCGAAATCAAAGAAAACAAAGAAATTATTCAAGTATGATTCCATAATCAGACCATTAGAAGTTAAATTATCGGATGAACTTACCAATAATTTAAAGAATTTGAAACCCGAAGGTAACTTATTTTATGATTCCATGATTAACTTACAAGAAAACGGTTTAATTGAAACTAGAGTTCCAGTAGCCAAGAGAAGAAGATACACACCAAAGATTACTGAAAAATGGACCTATAAAGATTTCAAATAGACTCTTCCGGACGCATATACAATTCGCCAATTTCTCCATATATCATCGATAGCATCGAGAAATTTAATGTAGCCCACTACGTATACTTTCATATTCAATTTCATATTTCAATTTAATAATCGTGTAGTCGTCTATCTACTTAGCGAATGCGGAATGGTTCTACTAAAACGATATTCACATAATGAGAAGTCATTCTACATCACATCTTGAAACAATTTTTATTTAATGAGTACGTAAAGTAATGCAAATATTTAACCTATAAGTAAGATAAATATCTTCAACACCATCACGAAAAGTCCCACACACCGGTAACATATCCCTTGTATAATCTTTCTCTGAAAACAAAGTATTGGTCTCTGTATGGTGTCCAGTATCTTTGTAATTGGACATCTGCTGTCTTGAAATGGTCTGGAGCTACAGCCTCACTAGTTTGTCCTCTCTTAACTCCTGTTAACAAGAAGTCTCTTTCCATCATTTTTTCATCCCATGAATCTAAGTTGTATCTATCATTCTTCCAACCATTGTCCCAGTATCTAACGAAACCAACACCATGACCGGCGACGCCAAAAAAGGCTGCCATAATGGCATATGGTATTAAACCCTCAAATGGAACTGGCATATTGTAATAATCTACTAGTTTTATTAATTAGTTTGTATTGATTATACTTTTAGTGCTTTTAACGCTTATTTGATTGGATAAAGGTGAGTTTTGAGAAAAATCCTCTCGGTGGGTTTGTGTCACTTTATACAAAATGCTACACTATCAAGCTATACATGATTTCGAAGTCCTACAGAGCTCAAGTTTTTCATCTATTCATTTATTAAGGTATGCGTATTAGTGTAGCTAATGTAGTGAATACTCTTATCTAAACCTTGTCTAAAATTTCATCTTTAATAAATAATTTTTACCCATAAAAGGATAATTTAATCCGAAGATTATCAAATCAACCATCATCGACAATCTGATAGTTATATAGGATGTGTTCATACATGTACATGTAAAGCAAGCATTTAAATACTTCGCTAATAAAATGGCCCCATAACTTCTTGACAAATCTATCCTTTCTGATTTCAAAAAAGCATTCTAAGATATTCCAGAATGCAGCATAAGCTGATTCGCAGTAGGTTCATATTACATTCATGTCAGTTTTTCAAGCTTGATAAAGACTGGATTTTGAACAAAGAGTCTATTTTATAGGATGTCTTTAGATTCTAGATAGCTTGGTTGGGGTTATTATAATGGTATGGAAAGTACATTAAGCTATCCCTGTTCGAGATGAGAACGAAAGTTCTCATTAAAAATGATAGTCGATAATTCAAAATCACTGTAGCCGAACAGGAAAAGGTCACATTCCTGATTTTCTGTATCCTTCAGAAATAAATTAAGCCCATAAATGGAGGAGTTGCTAGGAGAAAGCGGAACAAAATTATTGTCATCATCATCTGCAGATAAAGACGCACTGTAATTCTCATTCCTAGATGATCCATATTTGCTATTTAAAACCTTTAGTAGGCCAAACCGCTTTATCATAAACTTTATATTCTCGCATGCCTCTTTCATCAAGCCTTCTACATGACTGGAATGCTTTACGTTTACAAGATGCATACGATGAATTGCTCGTAAATTGGTTGTTCGGTCAATGCCAAAATCGCTTAAAGTTTTCCTGAAGTAGGTGCAATTCGACCGATATTGATAAGTTGAATCAGTTTGGTCGTGGATTAAAACGTAAGTCAATACTAAGACCATCATTGCATTATAGCCATAAAACATATCATAATGTAATAAACCATTAAAGTGGCCACTCTTTCCAGAATAATAGATCACATCACATATAGTTTCTGCTGCTTTAATCCCTTGACATAAACTTTCGATCAAATTCTTATAATTCGTTAACTTTAGCTCTTTCAACCTTTTTGATACGTACAATAAATACGGTAACGTCAATGTTATACAAAGATAATGATATTGTAGATGTAGCTTCAACTGGTACCTTTTTACAGGTCTCATTATCCAATATTCTTTCAACGGTTGACTCAATCCATTAAACCATTCACTTAGCGTTACCTTAATTTGAGTTAGGCTTTCAATGTTCCTGGTGCTTAACGGCTCGTTGCTAATGTATAACTTCCTTCTAAGATTTAGAATTCTGTACATTATTTTGAATAAGCCGACCGATGATGCAAAATAATCTCTAAACAATTCATCTTTTATCATAATGAGACTCGGTAAGCCAATATCTATGGTTTCAATAGAGACCGATGGAGCTCTACCCAAGGAAGAATTGATATTCATTTGAATTCGAAAAATTGACCACCAGACAACTTTAATCTCATCTTGAATATTCTCTGGATAACTTGCAATACTAGCTTGTCGATGAAATCCCAAGCTAATACATTGTTGAGAAGCTAGTTCAAACAATTGCCATGAAGTTTCTCTCTTCTTCTGCGATTCGAAGTACAATGCAATAAGGTAAATCAGTCTTATACCTTCTAAAGAAGGATGTATGATAATATCGCCTAGCAAAAGCCTTACCACACTGACACACAGATTTAGAATGTTGTCTGAAATATCTTCTTGAATTGAGAGACTGAATTCTTTCCCCAAGATCCAAACCATGTAGATACAGCATATTTGTTCATTAGTAATGGCTTTCAAGCTATTGTATGGTTCTAATGAGTCAATATCTCTAAAAAAAAATTCATGCTTTCTTCTAAACTCTTGTTCCTCGAAAATAAAATATCCAGGATGGACGTTTTCAAAAAAAAAATTCACATAATAATCAGCGTTTGCTTTCGATATCAAAGATGTCGGATGAGATTGTCGAATTTGAAACAACTGCATAATTGTATCTATATTATCGTTACTCATTGGTGCTTTCATAGGTTTCTGGTCATGAAAATCGTCGTCTTCTTTATTAGCGTTATCCGGCGCATCATCAGCAGCGATTCCAAGAAGAGCTTTTAGTAATCCATGTGTTCCCTCTAGCCCATATGAGGAAGCATTTTCATTTCTGTCTGTGGCAACCGTCTTCAGGGTCAAAAATCTTCTGCCAGCTGCATTGTGTGTTTGATCAGTATGATCAATGTTTTTGTCCAATTCGCTATCCTGTAGTATTGAAACATTTGTATAACTTTCCATCTGGTTCTTTCCGTCGTCATCAAATATTTCATTACCTCCTGGTAGTTCAATCTTCAAACTCTTGGCAATATCTAACAAATCGTTTAGATCATTTGGATTCTTGTCTGGAAAAATGGCTTTCGCAATGCATATCAAGCATTTCAACTGATGCCTTGAAGTGTCGCTCATTGAATAGTAAGTTCTCTTCTTCCTCGGTGCTGTTGTAGTGCACGAAACTCTAGATTCATTGCATTGTACACATGATGTGGTACTATCATACTTCACCTTGTTAGAATCCAGCCTGTCACAACGAATTTTCTTTACCTTACAACGATCACAACTATACGTAGCTCTTTTTCTATCACCATCTGACACTCTCTTTCTTTTCTTAGTATTCACAGTACCTCCAGCGACTATTTTCATATGTTACATCCAATTAAACCACAATATAATGACATCATTAAGAATGAAAGGAAAGACCCAGCTTAAATTGAATAAGCTCTTATCTTTTATATGCAGAATATTAGAAATCTGTTGATAACACCTTTATTTAATCAATAAATCAAAGTTAGATAGATATTATCGTTGTAATCACGGATAACGTACTTCCGTAAGACAGATGTGTAGCAGATTATTTCAACTTGGTGCACATGCTCTCTTTCCTTTCGAAATCAATAAGATAATCATGAAGAAAGGTATATATATATATATATACACAAAGGATAATGAGGGATAATTGTAGGCACTAGAATGGCTTTCTTGAAAATTGTAGACATTATGAAACCTATCTCAGGTATCCAGAAAACTTTGGAGACCAAAACACATCCTAAGGTTTATACGTTAACATTAGAAGTGGTAAAATTCTTGAAAAAGCAATGGTTCTTCATAGGATTAGCTTGTTTCATTTCGTTAGCTCATTCGTATCCCAATGCAGTTGATGATATAGAAATCAGTTACTGGGCGGTAGCTGTAATATTCTTTGTATCGGGATTATCAATGAAAACGAAGGACTTAATGAAGAATATGGGGCATTGGAGAGCGCATTTTACGGTCTTGACCTCGAGTTTTTTGATATCGTCATCTGTTATCTTTGGAATTTGTTGTGGCATAAAGAAAGCAGGTAACTCAAAGATTGACAATTGGATGTTAGTGGGGTTGATTGTGACGGGAACATGTCCGACGACCGTCGCTTCAAATGTTGTTATGACGAGATAGGCAGATGCAAATGAATTACTATCGTTATGTGAAGTGTTTATCGGTAATATCTTAGGTACATTTATAACGCCAGCATTGTCGCAATTATTTTTAACTGGGCCTTGGGCATTTTCGAACCCAGCAAATGATGCAAATGTCAGCCGTGTCTATAGAGATGTAATGAAACAGATAGGGTTGTCGGTGTTTGTGCCATTGTGTTTTGGCTAAGTATTACAGAATATGTTCTTCAAACAAGTAGCATGGTGCCTTGCTACATTCAAGTTGAATAAGGTTGGGACATTCATGTTATTATTGGTTATGTGGTCTTCTTTTTCGACAGCTTTTCGTCAACATGCATTCACGTCATTCTCGAAAGAATCAATTATAATGATAGTTTTTCTCAATATCGCTATCTATCTATTTTTTACAATATTATGTTATTTTTACGCTAGACCATATTTTTTGCTAAAGATTTTTGAAGACCCTCCAAATGAGAATTCTAACCGTTTCTATTCCTGGAGTTATGCAGTTTTTAGGCCATTTTATTATGATCGTCGAGATACAGTTTCGATCATGCTCTGTGGTCCAGCTAAAACAGCTGCTTTAGGAGTGTCGTTGGTCACTTCGCAGTATGGTTCTACCAATGAAAACTTAGGGAAACTTCTTGTTCCTTTGGTACTCTACCAAGCAGAGCAAGTCTTTTGCGCTGGTATCATGACGACTTATTTCAAGAAATGGATTCATGCGGATCCGAGCTTGGTTATCGAGAACAAACAGACACAATTGACGGAGGATTATGAAATGAATATAGAGAGTTCTTCTATTGACCTGAAAACAAATGAATATCTGAAGAATAGAGGTACTGATGATTCTAGTAATTCTAGCGTAAATAGAAAATAGAATCGCACAATTCTGTTATCATGTTTTTCATATTTTGTAAGAAACCTTGACAATATAAAAGATAGGTCATCATTACACATTCTATGTGTTTAGTACGTTTCAAGTACTTACAATAAGAAGCGTGTAGCTGATTATATTTACAAATGCCAATTATTCTGCTGCAAACATAATTAAGATTTCATTCAAAGGATTGATTGATAATCGTACATATAATTTAGTCTCAGATCAAAGGAACGGAAGCACCATCACCCCTCATATCACTGCCACCACTATATACTAATTCTCCCTTAGTCTCTGGTCCCGATTCTTTACGAATTATTTGTCCTCTTCCAAAGAGTTTCCTTTCATTGCCCTGACAAATTTTGGTTTCATGACCTAACTTGATGAGTCCTTCAATAACGTCCGTTGCAATTCCATCTTCAATTCCGACGCAAGTCACGGCCCTACTAGTTGGTCCATCAGATCCGAGGCCTGAATCAGTGTGTTCAAAGTCTGGATGTGGAAACAACGAGATTCTTGGTGCATCCAATGCTTCTTGTGGATCCATATTAAAAAGTAGCATATTCAAATATACTTGCACATGTGCCTGTGGCTGATTATATCCACCCATAATACCATAGCTTGCAAACAAATCTTCATTCAGCGGCGATAACTTTGAAGGAGTAGTGATCATGCCCGGAATAATAGTGTGATAAGATCTTTTGTTCCCTTCGAGACAATTCTTGCTCTTTGGGTTCAAATTAAAGTTGCCGCCCCGGTTCTGTAATGCAAAACCTCTATTTGGAACAAGTATACCACTCCCAAAATTTTCGTATAGAGAGCTAATAAACGAACATGCATTGCCTTCGGAGTCCGAAGCTGTCATGTAAACTGTATCTGACTTGAACATTGGATTTGGAATACCATGTCCAACTTCGTGGTTCGAAATGATTTTATCCACACTAAACAGTTCTATACGCCTCGTAAGGTACTCTGGTTGTAACAAATTTTTGAGAGAAACCGATTGATCTAAGTTGTATTCTTTGGTAAAGAACTCATAATCATTCACATATTCATCTGAGTCTTTAAAACTGAGCTTCAAGCATTCAATTATCATATGCAAATATTCCACAGAATTATGCTTCATTTCTCTCATCTGCAATGTACCTTTCTTATCTAATTGGTCAATAAGACCTAGGGTGAGTAATGCTATAATACCTGAACCGCTCGGTGGTATTTCCCATAGTTTATGGTCAAGAATTGAAAGTGAAATAGGCTCTACAAAGGTTGATGTATGATTTTCAAGGTCTTTCATTGAGATTAATGATCCTCTTTTCGATAGCTCTTTAATCATTGATTCAGCTACTTCCCCCTCATAAAATCCCTTCTTGCCAAATCTTACAATTATCTTTAAGGTATCTGCTAGATGAGTATTCTTCATAAATTGGCCTCTTACTGGTGCCGTGAGATCTTCATTAGGAAGGAAAATGGACAAATCGTCACGATTGTTCTGGTTCTTCAATTTCTCTTCCGCCTCTTTCCAGAGCGATGCACTTATTTGCGAAACGACAAAGCCATTTTCTGCTAGGTCAATTGCTGGCTGTAAAATCTCTTCCATAGTGACTTTCCCACTGCCCCAAGCTTCGTGTAGATCGAACCATCCAGCGATGTGACCGGGAACTTGGACCTTGAATACAGAGTCGTCTTTAAATCTCATACTAGGTAAAATATGATCTGGTTGGCTTGTTTTAAGCCAATCGATATTAAGCCCTGATGCAGATCTCCCTGTTCCATTTAGACCGTATACTCTCCTATCGCTATTCTTATAAAACAAAGCAAAACAATCGCCCCCGATACCGGTCGACGACGGCTCCAATACACATAAACACGCTGAAATTGCAATACATGCATCAACACAGTTACCACCATTTGACATAACTTTAATTCCAGCCGAATTTGCAAGAGGTTGGGTAGACGATACCATACCCTTCGTCGAATACACCGTTGAACGCCTAGAATAAGCAGGACCTTCCATAATGGAAATTGTTTGTTGCACTTTAATCAAGCATCCCAAATCCTAGTCTTAGTACCATTTATGCCATTATATAGTGTCAACCTTATCCGTTATTGATGATATTCTGAAAATAAATTTTACCGATAAAAAAAAAAGATAACGGAAAGCGTATTTCCACATATAAGATAGTGAGCAAACATTTTATTGGATCGTCAGAAACTGATATTGGACGGGAGAACTATTTCAGTTATTGCTAGCGAAGCATTCTAGATAGTGGGCTCACTTGAATACGAAATTTTAAAAAAAATAATATCTATGCTACACTGATTGCAAAATAACCAATATAATTTCATGGTCACCTCTCTTGAATTGTTATTATATTGAACAATATACTTTTATTTATGAAAATTTAAACATACTTACTAGTAATCATATCTAAAGCTCTTATTTTCAATATCAGTTAAATCTAGCGTCATAACGTCAGCTCTGTACCCAACTAAACCCTCTGAATCTCTTTTTCTATTTTCTCTTATCGCTATTTGGCGAAGAACCAATGCAAGAAAAACTGGACAGCTCATTGCGACTATAAGAACTATCTTAGCAGGTGTGTAGTTAGGAGCATCTTTTTCTCTGAATATCTGGGGTCCAATCAAATTACCTATACAGAAGGCAATTAATGTTAATGCATTTCTCATAGTGACCTTCGTGTACCCCGAAGTATTCACAGAATTCCAACTGTATATTACCGGGAGAACAGAACTACTAAAGTTCAACAAGTAGACCCCAAAAAGCTTTCCAACTTTATGTTCATTGCCTAACGCCAAAAGTAGGATAGCACCTAGACATGCAGGTATACAAACCAGCACTAAAAGATATGCCCTGTTGCCAATATAGCCTGCTAAATAACAAGATATTAATGTACCAGCTATCGTAGCTACTCCGGAAGGAATCTGGATTATTGTTGCAGCTTTATTTGAGAAACCAAATGATTTAATAATCACGCTTGCAAAAATTGACACTGCGCCGTTACCGATCATTGTAAGTAACGTAATCATTAGTAAGACCCCAGTCTGTTTATCGTAAATAAGCAATTCTTTAACCTGATACCATTTGAACTTTTTATTCTTCTGGCCTGTTTGATTCACTTTAATATGTTGAATTGCAGCCTCCTTTTCTTCTTCAGTTAAGAAGGTGCAGCTACTGATATCATTAGGTAAGTAAAAGAAAGCCACTAACCCAACAAGCGATGTGAATACACCCATAAAAATGAACAATATTTGCCAACTTTCAATACTAGTAGATTGTACCTGTTGAAAACCAAACGAAATCAAACTTCCAACTATTTGAGCGACCCCGATTTGCAAATACCATAATCCAGTTCTTCTGGTTTGTTCACGCCTATTCCACCACATACTTGTTATTGCAAGAAGGCATCCTGCAACAGGTGCTTCAAATATTCCAAGAAGAGTCCTGACGATAATTAATCCTGGATAACTTTTCGCAGCAGCATGGCAACTAGTAATTATGCCCCAAAAAGTCACAATAGACCCTAATAATCTTCCAACGGGAAGTTTCTGAATCATAAGACCGGCAATTGGTTCAGCCACAAGATAACTGGCATAGAATATAGTACCCGTATTACTAAATTCATTTCCTCGTAGATGATCCTTGATCCCCATGACTGCCGCGTAATTTAACAAAGTCTTATCTAAGTATTGCAACCCGTAAATGATCATCAAGAATGGCATTATTCTATAATCAATTTTCCATCTTAGTTTCTTATTGGCTTCCTTTTCGTACAAAATTTCATTCACCTCAATGGAGACAAGATCATTGTCAACCCTTTTATCTTGTTTATGACCTATGCTTTCTACTCCGCTATCTTTTCCAGAGGATACTACGTGCACATTGGCGTATCTCAATTTTTCAGAATCACTCATTATTCACTTAGTCTTCTTACTTCATCAAACCAATTTTGATTCGACATTAAGTCAACCTCGACTAGTATTTATAATCTATAAGGATCGCATTTAAAATAGTATTATAGTGAATTTTAATAACGCTTTGTCTTGCTCAAAGATAGCATGAAGTTTTGCTGATAGGAAGTATTACTGCCGATTAGCAGCTTATCTGTGCTCACGCTTAACCTGATAAGATAGATAAACAATTTCGGAAAACCTTAGATCCGAGATTTTCTTCGATCTGTATACTAGTTATATAGCTTTTTCAACTAGTCGTAGTCAAATTATACAGATTGTTTCAGCAATAATCTAGTAGTATAGTATTTTTTTATATAACCAAAACGCATATCTTCTGCTGCGAAGCGGCCAGACCGTGACACCAAGAAGGATATATGGTTCAGTTAGCATGTTTGGCTCCATCCTTTTAATTATATGGTGAATGGCATTTCAATAAAGTTGGTAATTATTTGTAGATATTCCTAGTTACTTCACTTTCAATGATTACTTGATACCGAATGACTTCTACAGGATTTAATCCTAATGGTATTGCCAGATTGCAGGTAGACTGTCGACTGTTGTATCACTCTTTGACTTGTTGGGAAATTAATGTTGATCGTTGCAATCAAAATGGCAAATATACTAGAAAATATATAGCCTGCTTATATAAAAGTATCCTTAATACAAATACTCTAGAGAATGAAGATAACTGTCAACATACTCACTGGTTCTAACTGGTTATAGTCAATTATGCTGACCCTATTACTAGAAGAAGTATTCAAGCAAACAATCTACAACGAATAGATTATAATATTCTTCTATTCATATTTTAAATTATAATTATTAGCGTGACTAATGTATTTAAACCTTTCTTTATATTTTCAAACTGTAATAAATATTTTGACCCATACTAATATATGAGATCGTTGCAAAGCATTAACACATAGTCTAGTTCTAATCCAATTGGCCCCATAACTTCTTGACAAATTTATCCATCCTGACTTTAACATTCAGTTGGCTGACACACCATGGATGACTTAACATTTGTCTAGGACTTGGTCTTTCTTCGCTATTCTTTTTCAAACAGTAACCTATGAAGTTTTTGAAGGAATCGCTCCAAAAGATGCCTTGTTCGGGAATATCGTTCAACTTTGGTTCGTACTCCAATATTAATGATAATAGCTCGATTGGTCCGACCATGGTGTCATCTGTAATGAACGGGAACTTGCAAATTGCAACTTCTAGCAATGTGAGGCCTAGAGACCAAATATCGCAACTGACAGTGTAAGGCTTACCCATTATTCTTTCGGGGGCCATATAGTACTGTGTCCCTACGAACGTAGTGGCCAACGAATTCACGACTTCACCACTGACGCCAAAATCACATAGCTTGATATTTCCTTCACTGTCTAAAAGAATATTGGATGGCTTAATATCTCTGTGGATAATACGTTGCTGGTGCAAATAGTTTAAACCCGTTAAAATTGACTCCGCAACTTTACCTAACACTTTCTCATTGATTCTGTTCGTAGGATCTAGTTCAATAACTCGTTTGTAAATGGCATCCAACGATCTGCCTCCCATGTATTCCATCGAAATCCCAATCATCAGTTGCTTCTCTACCATGAACGTACCATAATATTTGACAATGTTTGGCGAGTCACACACTCGGTTGTATTGTAACTCCCTTATTATTTGTTTCTGTATGTTTGGATTGGGGTCTGCATTAATTAATTTCAAAGCAAAAATCTGTGATCCGTTTACTAATGTACATTTCGACACGCTACCTCCATTTCCCTCCCCTAATTTATTAAGCTCTATTATTTGATTATCATTAGCTAACCTATTCCAGTCTTCCGGTGATAAATCTTCTACTCTTTTCTGTATCTTATCGTTATTATTCTTACTCTGTTCATTATTCTTACACTGTTCATTATTCTGCTTAGTATTATTTCCAAGATTGTGTGCTCTTAAATTCTCCAGTATATCACTAGTGGCACTCTGTATACCACTCTGTGTCCCACTAGATGGATTGGGCGATATAGTATCTGGTGTATTTGAATACGCCCCATGAATTCTCAGAAAATCTATCGGTGGTGGTTTTCGTCTAGGTTGTTTATTTGTTTGATCTGATTTA
Organism: Debaryomyces sp. S3305; assembly: GCA_024586305.1. Classification (NCBI taxonomy): domain Eukaryota; kingdom Fungi; phylum Ascomycota; class Pichiomycetes; order Serinales; family Debaryomycetaceae; genus Debaryomyces; species Debaryomyces sp. S3305. The sequence continues at coordinate 140,123 of JAMYHY010000061.1, forward strand.
TTAATTGAAACTGGTGATGGTATTAATAAATTGGGCAATTTATTATTAGTTGGTTTCTTGTTATTTGGTATACTATATATTGTTCCTTGATTTGACATTGATCAGAAATCATTAAGTTGAAATGAACTAGTATTCTTTCTTTTAGTATATCCTATTAGCTTTTTTGATAATAAAAATGCGGAACGGAGTGAAAAAAATTTACTGATTTATAAAAGCCGTAGGGTAGAGAACCACGTCTGTATATTATAATATGGTATGAAAAATGGTAGGGTTAGCGAATGTGTAAATGCATAATTGAATCTATAGTGAAGAAATATAAATAAACTACAATGTAAATGTAACCTACTGACATAATTATTCGATATATACGTTATTTCTTTTTTGCGGGTTTCTTCTTTGTTGTGGTCTTTTTAGGTTTGACCTCCTTGATTAATTTATCCTTTTTAGTATCAATCTTATCGGAGTCGACTAATTCGTCATCGTCATCTTTAGTATTGGTATCATCTTCAATAACATCTTCAAAATCAACATTTTGTTTTCTGGCAGCGCCTCCACTAGTAACTGAATTACCAGTTTTGTATATTGCAACTGGGTGGGATTTACTATTGTACTTTCTCGTAAAGGCTGTTTTGACTTTCGCAGGAATTTTCTTCAATAACAATTCTCCCTTCGATTGGCCCACACCAAAGTCAACTAGCGATTCCCAATCTTCTTTAGTTAAATAGTAATAATCCATAATGTCCATGACTTCTTCAATTCCATCCTCACCGTTCTTTAAAAGAGGATCAGTCAATTTCTTCACTAGTAATGGTAAATAGTCCAATCTCAACTGTGCCTTGTCTGTAGAGGTTCTCAATCTTGTGTGGTATTGCAACTCTTGTAGTAATCTTTGATATTTCATCCCCTTGGAATTTTGCCCCAACCATCCGGCAAAATTAATTCTCTGCGTGAAATTACCTGCAACCTCCAGCGAAGGTTTCACAGAAGACATAACTGCATGGAACGGCAATAAACTCCATTGTTGTTCGCTTGATCTTATCAATGAATTAACATGATCAGATTGTGAAATATCGTCTGCAGCCCTTGCGACCCTCTCCAAATGGTCTAGAGTCGATTTCACATTTGTGGGTTTAGTGGAGATATAATTTTCTTGAATCATCAATGGTGTGAAATCTATATCATTAAAATATAAGTCTATCTTGTCGTTTAAGCTGTGATTGGCACTTGGATTATAAATTTGACCGTTCAACAATTTCCCTGTAATATCAAAAGGCTTCAAGACTGTTTGTTTTTGCCAGCTCTTTGAAAATTCTCGACTTTCGTTATGACTAATTGATTTTTGGGTTGTAGAAACAGTCGATAGCAAGTTGATCATTTGCCTGATGTCATGATTTGTGACTTGTACTAACTGGCCAATAACAGTCGGATCCAATTTAATTTTCTCTCTATGAGCGATAGTCATTAATCTTGCTTTCACTTCTGTTTCTGTAGGTCTTCTGAATGCTAAGTCATATGTAACCCTGTCAAATGTTCTCATCTTAGGTAATGATTTATCGTTACAGATTAAAATCATAGGCATTTTTGTTATACGACAAAATGCTGATAATGCACCTGCACCACCGTGATCACCACTTGACATACCATCAACTTCATCCATAATAAGACAGAATTTCTTATCGTTAACATGTTGTTCTATGTCATTTCTATGTTTGAAGAACCCCACAACTGAAGTGTTGTTTAAAACTGACTTAATATTGCTGTTCAACAAGGATTTTGACCTAACGTCTGATGCATTTTTTTCTAAAACGTCAAAGCCTAAACTGTTGGCCACCAAATGAGCAGCAGATGTTTTACCAATGCCGGGTGGTCCACTAATTAAACATGCCCTAAACACGCCAGAGCCGTCTTGCCCAGGGTTTTTAAAATCATGTCTTGCATTTTCGAACCAGTTTGATAACCAGGTTTTCAACTTATTAATTTGGCCTTTATTACCACATAATTGGACAATATCATTAGGTGCATATTTGACAGTCCATAACTTCTCGCTGTTAGGTATGATTCTTTTGGGACTTTCTGCACGAGAAGGATCAACTTCAGATTTAATCTGAGGTTGGCTAGCAGCCTTTTCTTCTGCCCGTGCTTTCCTCTCTTCTGATTCTGCCTCTTCAATTATTTTATGTTCTTCTGCTTCTCTTTTCCGGCGTGCCTCCATGGCTGATTCGCCATCTCCACCTTCTGCAGGCATACTTTGTAGGAGTTGTATAAACCCATCTTCTGTAATTGCTTTGATCTTATTTTTCTTGATTTTTTGTACCTTCGATGGACCAGCTTCTTCTCCTATAACCACTAGACTCGTCTTACCCAGAATGGATTTTGTAACTTTAGCACCATATTTCTTTGCTAAGTTTTCGGCGACTGTTCTTTCAAGTCTTGGTAAAATACCCGTAAAGATCATGGTAAGTCCAGATAAACAGTTTGGCTGGGCTTCCGGTATTTCGAATTCCTCCCCAGATGGTTGTGGTCCATCTGCTTTTCTTTGTTGAAAAAAATTGAATGGCTTGTCTTTGGTATCTTCAGTTTCTGGTAATTCTGCATCAGGAATCTTAGCCAAAATTTCTTCTGCCGACGCCCCAGTTGGTACAGACGAAGCGCCTGTATCAGCCTTTTGCTTTTTGGCAGGTGAACTCTTCTTAGGGGAAGTTGAATCGGTCCTGGTTCGTTTCTTTGGCGTAGGTTTAGGAGGTGGTGAAGGTGGTTTTGCAATTTCTTCTAAATCGTCATCGCCATTGACTTCCTTGTCATCCTCAAAATCATCTTCTTCATCCTCTTCATTATCTGGTTTGAAATCATCCTCACTATCATCATCAAAATCAGAATCTAAATTTACATAATTTGGATTTGCCTTAGTCCCCTTCCTTGGCGATGGCGTATTCTTGGATTCTTTCTTGGGCGTAGACTTCGGATGTTTACTCGTTTCTATCTTCTTAGATTTAGAATCATCGCTTTGGATTTCAATTACCTCATTCTTAGCATTAGATGTTCCTTTGCTTGATGCCTTTTTCTAACTTGGTTAATATGACACTCAATTCAAAAGAGAGAATACGAAAAAGAATACTTACATCTCCAGTTGACTTTTTGGAAGAAGAATTCCCAAAGAATTCTCTTATATCAACCATTGTCTAAGTTTAAATCACCTAATACAGGATTCTTAATTATACTAGTGAAATTTGTAGATGATTTTATTTTACATATACGCGCTTAAATTTTGACACGGTTGAATTTGATATTATGAACTATATATTCTAATTGTACACAATCTCTTACAGGATATATCATTATTGTTATATAGGCTTGCTGTCTTTTGAATACAGGGTAGCAGAATGCAATTTGTCTATTTTTTCTCTGACTCTTTTTCTAAGAAATCGGTCCATAAAGAAACAAAACTTTGTCTCCCTGGCTTATCATCATTTGGATCATTAGGATTACGCTGAGATTGTTGGTTATGACTTAAGCCAGCACTGACTTTTTGAGACTCATCCCATTCAAGTAATGCACTTATTAACTGTAATGCTTCGAATTTTTTAGTGTCTCCACGAGGGAATTGTAAGAAACTTATGACAACATTTGAGATCAATTCCTTATCGATGGTGTTGTTCAGGTTGCTCAGTTGTTGCTTAAGCATAATCAAGGACTTTGTTAAGTGCTCGTTTAAGATAATTGCTTCATGACGCAATTTCCCTATGATCAACTGTTTGCTATTTACATCTGCTTCGAGTTTGCTAACCTTCTCGTTTTCTGTTTCTAATTGAGATACCTTAGCGATCTTTTCATGTAACATAGTATCCACCTGTGCTTTTTCTTGTATTAATGACTCGATCTTTTGCTTTAATTCGTCGATTGTGGATTCATGGTTTTGTTTGAGAGATTCTATCTCCAGATCTCTCTCAGATATTGATTGAGTGTGAATGCTTATCTTCCTTTCCAAATCCTTGATGTCTGCCTCTTTGGACTGTAATTTATCTTTCAACTCATCAATAGTAAGATTCAAGTTCTTGGTTTCCATATTAGCTTCGTCTCTACTTATGGTGATTTCGTTCAACTCAAGTTTCAATTCGTTGATCTTTTTCGTCAACCTCGAATTGGTGTTTTCCAAATTATACTTCTCATCCAGAAGCGACTCGTCCTTGCTCTGAAACTCTCTTCTTAATTTAGTCAACGAGTTACTCAAACGATCACATTCATTATTTAAATCAGAACTTTCCTCTGTTAACTTTTTGATAGTTGAGTTCAATTTTTCGATTTCACCGACAGAAGTTTGGTTCTTTTCCTTCAAGTCAGAATTCTCAGTAGTTAATGCTTCTAAGGTTTCTTTTGTCTCTTCAAGCTCGCGTTGCGACTCTTTAATCTTGGTGAACACAGACTTCATGGACGACAATTTACTCAACAACGTGTCGTACGATGACTTTGTTTCGTCCCGCTCTTTTTCTACCTTGGATAATTGGTCCTCTAACTCCTTGACTTTTGATAAATCGTCCCCATTCAAGTCTGCTTTCTCGTCTGTCAGACTACTGGCCTTCGATAAGGCCTTATCCTTCTCAATGAGCTCGTCATCTTTCTGTTTCAACGCCAACGTCAATTGGTCGATCTTTTTTTGTAACTCATTCACTCCCAGACCATTCTGTTCATCTGCTGTCGACTTTGGAGCATCTGATTCTGGTTCCTGGGCCACTTCTTCTTGTACATGTTCTTGTTTAGATTGGCCATTATTATTGCCTTGTGTGGGCTCAGTTTCGGGACTAGGCGTAACCTGGTTCAGATTTTGGATCTTGGTCTGCTTCTTCTTGTTCTTGGCCATTGTATCTTTCAAACCATTGATTTACAACACGTCGTGACTCAATATTATCGTTTATTTACTATAATTCATTAATAACAAGTGTAAATAATATCGACCTGCAGAAAAGCGACTACAACTACTACTACTACGAAGACACAATTTTCGAAGGAATTTTCCACTTACAATGCAAACAACATACTTTGATAAGTAATATACATAAACTAAAGCCTAAACAAGTCTAACAATAAAGAAATAATAACAGGATGCCA